>JADDOH010013980.1:0-58486 GCA_016648135.1 Agrypnia vestita
AAAATAAATGTAATACTCTTGTTTCGGGATGAGGTTGCTCCAAGTAAAGACTTTGTTTTCGTAAGTATTTATTCGGTAACAATAATGGTTTAGACAATCGTTTATACAGTAAGATGCGGTCTCTATAACAATGGTAGTAAAAGAGCCTCGACTCGACATTCACGCGCCTTTTTATACATTCTCTCTCTCTGTCATGCAGTCTCTTTCTGGCGTCGCGACATACGTTCCTCAGATCTATTACAATAAGTAATGAACAAATTAAGTCAATGTGCTCGTAGACTTATTCTCAGTACAGTCGATGATCAGATAAACCAAACATTGGAGGAAGGATCTATTAAAAATTTCAACAACCAAAGGTCTTAAATGAGTGTATGTATGAATGTTGACGAAGCGAAAAAGGTGTGCCAGAAAAGAATATTGTACGCTCTCTGCCTACCACGCGAGGTAAAAACTCATAAAATATAGAAAATTTTCTGTAAAATAACCTCCTTAGATTAATACGATTTTTTTTAAATAGAGATGCGAACACGGAATACGTATCACATCGATACAGTTGCCGACAAACTTCTTGGACATTTTTCAGCGTAGTGGAGGAATGCGCAGAAGACAAATTACAAAAAAAAACTCTTTGGTGGAATGGTACACGCGCAAACTCTCCCCCACTACGCCGAAAAATGTTCAACATGTTTGCCGGCATCTGTACCTATTCTTATTATTTTCAAACAATGTTAAGAGCGTGTATTATGTTAATACAATGGGGGCAGAACCACTGCTTACCCAGGACCGTTTTATAAGCAAAAGCTCATATATTGTTCCTTCTCATTCGCCGCCTGGTTGGCTTTTTTTTAATGCTAAAAGCTACCGTGCGACCCGTTGTTGTAAAAACAAAAAAGGCAAATTTTGGATGGCAACCATTCGGCCAAAATTTGCCTCCATTAACCCTGCTATTAATTTTTTTTTAATTATGAAAATGGGACTAGCTTGCTGATTTCTTGAAACGGTGCTTGAAAAACAATCACTGGATCATTAGGCAAGAGTCTTTATCTCTTATCATTGGACCAATAAGCCATTCAATGATCATCCCCAAGTTGGGGTTACTCAGGATCAGGATAAAACGTTACGTTCATCCCCTCTGCCTAACCCAACGGAAAAATGGCATTATGATACGTTTTTTACTTACAAAAAACAAGATACACCACAATATTCTAGTCATTATCGGGACTCCAAATCAAAACCATCGCTTTCCGTTGTACTGCTAGAACAATCCTATAAAAAATTGTCAGATTTCGTCAATACATCGCGACCTTAGAAAATTGGTAAGTGCCTACTCTCGCGAGAAAATGGCGTGGTTGTAAGTTTGTAGGTCAAAAGCAGCGGGAACAAAGAACATCAGACCTCAGAAAATCAATCAGATACTGGAAGATGGTCCTGGTAGAAACCTCAACTGACCAAGAACTTAAAAAAATGAACAAAAGTGTACGAAAGCGAACGAGGCATGAATTAAAGGATTGCCAAAAAATTTCAAGGTCTTCTTTCCCTTGCATATAAATAACATTATAATACGTTTATTGATCGAATTTACCCACATACCCCAGTTGACAACGCAGTAATATAATACTTGTTTAGTGGCAAGAATACTTCATAGGGGTGAAACGTCAGGAAAAAAGACGAAGATCCAATTTATGTATTGTAAATAAAAAAAAATGCCATCAAACGACGCGTAATATTTCAAGGTTTGTCTTATATTCTTAAAGAAAAAACAACTAGGTACCTAAGCAAAACAATATCATATATTTTCAAAATATACGTACTTATCTTCTCAACCACCTGGCTTATATCATTTTAAGTAAGACTTCTATTATGTACATACACACATTTGGTATTCACATAAGCCCTATTCCCCCCTTGAGAAATGAGCCTGCGCGGTAAGTACATACCTGTCTACTGTTCGCAAGACGTATTATTAGCTTAATACGTAAGGTTCTGATTACGTTCTATATGCACAAAAGCCGATTATATAAATATGGCAGTAAAATTATATAATACGAAATAAGAATATTTTTTTAGAATAATTTGAGTATGTCCAAATTTTTCAGAACAGAACTGGATTGTTTATCACAGGGACATCAATAATCAATTAATGTATATAATAGATGTCTCACAGAGACGAAACTGTGGGTGGCTATAGGACTTACGACCTATCGTACGGTTGGCTTAGGTGATCACAAAATATTCTGAATGAAAATACTGGTAAAAATAGTAGTTTAATAAATTGAAAAATAATATTTCTGGCGTATACTAGTGTAATGATAGAAATTAGTATGAATTCCATTAGACAAGATAAAGTATATAAAAAACTCCAAAATCAATATAGATGTCTCGTTTAGCGACATCTGTGGTTATTCAAGGGGAAGGAAAAAGCTTTGGTGCTAGCCGCTAGGGGGTCAGTAGAACTCACATGTGAAACGTGGCGCAAAAATTTAATACACATAACATCCAAAAAATTAATAGACATGGTATTCTATCATGGGTGGAAATGGCGAACGTTACATATGTGTAAAGTGATGACCTAAGCCAACCGTACGATAGGTCGTAAGTCCTATGGCCACCCAAAAAAAAAGACTTCTATACCTACTCTCCCTTGAAAAAATACAGTTTCGTCTCTGTGAGACATCTATAATATACATTAATAAAATATTTTTTGCTAAATTATCAGTTTAAGAATATAATAAATCAGACAAATCACTTACAGAAACAAAAAAATGTATATAGTGATTGCATTTTAGATATCGTACCAAGAGATAAAAATTCTCTACCAGATCTAAGGAGTATAAAAACAAAGTTAGTAATATTCAAAATATTATATAATATAAAAGATTTTAAAAAAGATATTTTGAATGCGGTCACCAGGATTACCAATTTACAATGTACTGTATTCGAGATTTTATAGGAAACATAGCTATATCTCTTCCAAAATCGTGTCCCCAAATAAATATTGATAGCAAAGACAGCAATATTCTCGTAGTGTGAAAAGCAAAGTCAGCTTTGTCCGCTTCAACCAGTCAACCCCCAAGGATGTATCACGTGACAAAATGGCCGCTTCATACAAAAAAGTGAGATGATTTCGATTTTAGACTGAAACATTATAACAAAGGTAGCAATATCCAATTATGTAAATAGCAAAAACAGCAATATTCATATTTAAAAGTTATATATTTATGTATACACCTTTATAAATGGAAAACTGAGGTGGCAATTATTTTTAGAAACTAATTTCCATTCCAGAGAAATTTCCTTGAGTAGGTAGTGACAGGTTTTTTGTATTTATTTCAAAAATACCTTAGTGGGATATTACTGCTTTTGCATTTATACCCCTCATCTGTCACAAATTTATTTTGATCACCGATGCTTTCAATTTTTTTATATTTGTTTTTCTGCTAAAGTTCTGTTAAGGTTTTACAATATTTTTTTCGCTAAAATGCAATTTTTTCAGCAAATTCCTTAATGCGTATTTTGGTGGCGTCATATATTTTTTTTATGAATTATTTCGAGGGTGCGCCGGGTAGTTAGGAAAATTCACTTAACCGCGTAAACAAGGGTGATAAAATATAAACGTAATTAAAAAGTTTTCTTTCGGAAATTAGTTATATCGACAAAAGAAAAGAAAAGAGAACTGAAAAAAAATTTACACTTTGTACACCTTAGTATCTTTTGTCATGTAAAAAATTGTACGCTATCATACTATGTGAGAATACATAGTATGATAGAATATATACGAATGACTTAATTTTTTTAAATATTAGAAAAATTTGTACCTACTCGTGTTTATGTACACATACCTACATTCAAAATAAGGATTTTGTAATTTTGTCTTTCCACTATGTGCATGCAAAGTAGGTACTAGAGTGTCACACATTTTTTTTTTACAATCGAAGTAAGTCCCACCATGCCTGATAAATGAACTAACTCAGAGAGAGAGGACGGACCGCCACACTCTTCATATTCATATATCTTCTCACACATACAGACACACAATAATGAAAGAAGTGCTGAGATTTGGTCATATAGAACGTACTAGGATGGTTAAGAAAATATATGTATAGAGGATGGCCCTGTTAAAAGCCTCAACAACCGTAGAGCTTGCATGAGAATATTTATAAATGTAACCAGAGCAAAAGTGGTGTGCCAAGATAGAAGAATATGACATTATATTCTCTCTGCCTACCCCTGTAATATATGGCGTGATGGTTGGTTAGGTTAGGTTAGATTAGGTTAGGTTAGGTGAGGTTAGTTAGTTAGTTAGTTAGTTAGTTAGTTCTCACACAAATTTCCCTGTTTCTTTCGACGGATTAGAACCGACCGCTCCGCGTCTCCAGGCGAGCCCTCGACCGACTCGGCTCCGAAACGCGTGTAATATTCAATTCACATTTTTCCTCCGGCACGACCACAATAGGTACACCGGGTAATACACGAGCTTCCTCAATTGAACAAAAACCCTCGTAAATAGCTCACCAACACCTTGGGGCGTGATATTTTGATTAATTTACGATCGCACCAACGTATTTACTACCAGCGCGCTTATTGGTTTGATTTATGCTACACGAACTCGGGTATTATTCCCCGCAGCCACCCACGAATCGCGCCACTGCCTGCTTATCGCGGGATCGAGCTCACCCATCTGGTGCCAGCTAAATGTCACCCTGTTCCCCAAGTCGTACAAAAAATATTTAAGAGAAAATTTTACAAACACACGCATGAATATTAAAATGCACCACCAAATGAAATCGTATATACGAATATACAAAATGTAACAGAGCTAATCTAAAATAATTAACAAGAAAATTCCCGCCTTGGTTGGACGTACTTATGCAAAAAGCGTCCAACTCACAAAATGCTAAAACGGGTTATATACGGGTTCGGAGGGGTAAAAACGATATATTGTTGTGCTGAAAACGTCCAAGCTCTATGTGCTATAGTTTTTTATAAATTAGATATTTTTCTAAACCGTATCACGGCCATCACCGTTATATTAACTGAAACTAAGAAAGGGTTTGACTATTCTCTGCAGCTATAAATTTATAAATACTTTGCAAAAAAAAAATTAAAAACATCCATATAGCATTTTGCAACTTTTTAACTTTATTTTTCAAAAATAGCAAAATTATTTTGTGGTGACATTATTAATGTAATTAATAAAATAATTTTAGTTTTCACCACTTTTTTATATTGAAAATATCAACATGTTTCAAGGCCTGTCAATTTATTTTCATGTTAAGTAGGTATTTTATTAGTATTCATTTTCCGTATAGGTATAACTTTTCTAATATTTTGATTGTTTATACTTCTTTTTTTGAATTTAATTTTTGTTAGTATACAATTGTATCCTGACAAAGGGGCCATAGGCCTTGAAACATGCTGATATTTTCAATATAAAAAAGTGGTGAAAACTAAGTTTATTTTATTAATTATCTTTTTAATTTTACTATTACTACACGATTTTTACATATACACAAGTGCGAAATTCGATCACGATCGCGTCATTTGCCTTTTTGTAAACGTTTCCGCTTCACTAGCAATTTACACCAAAGAGAAACGACAAGCTATGAACCAATTTCTCTAATCGAAGGGTGTGAAAAGTGCCGATATTCATCGTAGACTTTAATCACAATACATAAAGAGTGCGTTATCATATAAAAGTATATTTTTGTAGATCTAGAAGTCTACAATATACTCATGGAACTCCGCAGGAAGATAGCCAAAATATCCGACTAAATAACATATCTATGATCTAGAATAAAAATAAGAACAATAGAACAGCCTCCACCATAGACGACAAGATTTATCAAGCTCGAGAGATGGCGCTACCGAAAAAGCGACTTAACATCGGTGAGGTACAGTCTCCTTTGAACATCAGTCATGGTAATTCTCATCAAATTATCCACGAAGACCATGGTTTCCCTAGTCTCCACGGAAACCAAGACAGCTTACAGCTGCAGAATACAAGCTCAAACGGTTCAAAAGTGGCTTCACGAAACAACTTTTTTGGAAGTAATACGCAAGTTTGAGAACCGCTGGACCAAGTGCATTGACGACGACCATGATCCACATGTTGAATCCCTATACTTTTATGATTAAATTGCAGAACAAAAAGTGTAGATTGTTTTTGACTTTCCCTCGTTTAATTTGTGGCCTAGGGGAAAACTTAAGAAAAACCACTACAAAGTTATGTTTGTATGCACAGGTGCCCATTTTCACTAAGAAAATACTTATCTTATATTTATTTGTTATTTATTTAATTAACTAAATGATTTTTTAAATTTATTATTGAAATTTTAATCAATTAAATGCAAAAAAGGGGTTATTTAGAGTTTAATATATATATGAAGGTTTATTCTTTAAACTCATTCATACATTTTAAATTAAAGTAGTAAACATCATATCATGTATAAATCTAAAATTATTGATTGTTAAAAATCAGCTCACTTCAAGCTTTAAAATAAAATTTGAATTTTTTTCTATGAAAAATAATAGTTCTTCTAGATAGATGATTTTATACTAGGTACTCAACTATTTATTTCTGTTTGCGTCTTGCTAGACACTAATTGCTTAGTATTATTGACACATGGGCGCTAACATTCTTATTATTATTTTTAGCCCAACGGATTAATTCCGAGACGAAAATAAATGTATTGACTTGAACCACGCTTTGTAAAGCACAATAGCTGAAATAGTTCAAAGGTCTCGTAGCGTTCGCATTGAGAAAATAAGCAGATATGTTACGATTGAAAATGCAGATCATTTGAAGAGGTTAACTGTTGTGTTCGTCGGTTATTTCTGTCATTTGGAGGTTCTAACATAATTGTCAGTTCGCTGCCATCGAGATTATCACTAGGGGCTGGGAAAATTTTCTGAAGCTATGCATGTCTAGTCTATGTCGTGTTTATCTAGTGAATAAGTATGTAATAGTAAATAAGTGTTTTTAGTCAGTAAGTTATTTTGTGTGAAGCGAGGTACTCACGAATAGCGCACTATACAAATGATCCAAATATTACTATTATTATTATTATGTCGCTCGTAGGTTCTTTGAGGTAAACCCGTATAAAAGAAGAAAGAAGATAAAATATAGATAGATGATGTCTTTTGGAGTATTATGTCGTATTTTTACAACCTTTCTGGCTAATGTTTCGGATCCCATTGCAGGGTCCATCATCAGGTCTGATGTGTTGTCGTGAGTGTTGGTGTTTTGGTTAAGTATTGGCTAACAATACAGTCTCGGAAGCTTAGCGTTTCTGCGTTTATGTGTTACGTGTCAATACCGTGTCGGAGTCATGTGTTGTCTTGTGCTGTGTGTATGTTTCATCTATTGTCTGATCACTATCTCTGCGGAATCTGAAACGAGATTGACTATGAAAGGCCGGATACCATGATGTTTTTAATTTGAGACCACCATCTCTATTAATATTTATCGACTGCTTGTAGATTTCGAGTGCTTCCTTGACAAGACGCGTATGTTTTTAGGTTTTCTCTTAGGTTTTCCAAAGATTTTTGGTTCGAATGCAAAATGATGGCCGGTTTCCAGAAAATGCTCAACCGGTGCTGATTTTCCTGGATGACGGATTTTGCGTTTGTGCTCGTTTGTGCTCGTCAACCCTTTTTAAAATTGTACTCCCCGTTTTCCACGCGTATACTCTGCCGCATTCTTGAGATTCGAGTCTATACTCATCGTCCGTTTCCAAGCAGCCTCGATCCTTTGCTCAACGCTTTTTTTGGCTTAATCATCAGCAGATAGGATAATGACCCGAAAAAGCTGGCGACAGAAAAGGCGAAGTACTGGCCATCTTCATTCTATGGAGGAGAGAAAAATCGTCAAGAGCGTGCAGGTCAGGGACACCATATACAATTACAGTCGAACTCGGTTATAACGAGCGCGACGGGACCGATTGAATTTGCTCCTTACAGCCGGGATAGGTAAATTTCGTGCGTAGTTTTTTAAACTAATAATCCGAATACTATATAATTGGACCATGATAGAATATCTAAGATTTAATATACGCGTATAGCATTAACTTCATTTAATGTCATTATAAATAATACAATATGTCATATTATAAAAGAGCCCTGTCTCGTCAGCGTTTTAGATGACTTCGTCATTGAAACTCTGCCTCGATTCTGACCAAATGCTTTCAATCCAATAGCCGAGATCTCCTTATATCCAAGCTTGTTACAACAGAGTTCGACTGTATAATGAAAGCAACAGAAAAAAAAGATATTCTTCCCTTCTTAAGATGGGTTGCCAAAAATCTTAGTAGGCCTTCATTTCTTCACTACGACCGCAGCGAGCCTTTGCACAAACCTATTAAAAATCTCATCAGAACCAATTCTGTTTTTTGACTTCACCAAGGAAATTCACATTTATTCAGCTGTGTCAGAACCAAAACGTACAATTCTGGCATTACGGCGAAATCTGATTTCAATTCTAAATAAATTACATTTAAATTGCCTGCCAGAATGTGTCGCGCGGAACAATTTCAAATGGAGTCATAATTCGGAGTCGCCCGTTCTCGCTGGCTGCGGGCACAAAAGATGCGTGCGAATGAAGTGCGTGGATTTATCGCCATTATTTTCAATACAAAACTCTTTCACATGGAAACACACCCCGTATTTTGTAGGCTAATATTGCTAATGTCACCGCCAAACGAGTTCGTTCTCAAAAATCGAATCCGCGCCCTCATCGCTCTGCGGAGAAAATCCGAATTTAAAATAGAGGTAATCATAAATCGAACGGTACGGGTTTTATGCTGGAATAATTATTATCCTTTCCAAATCATGAATATTAAATACTTTATGGGGTGTTAGATATTTTTCTTATTAAATTGTAGTAGGTACAGGATAATAGATGATGGATACCGCATATGCTAGTAAGGCTTTGCTTTGCTATTAGTGTAAAGTCCAATATGCCAACCAGGAAGTTTTCTAGATGCAGTAACGAAGTGAAAAGATACCTTTTCTTTACTTATTGCACGAATCTATACACAAGTGAGCTGTGGTGCACACTCTGCTGTCCTACAACTCTATGAGAGTGCAATATAATAATGCCTTCAGGATAATGCTCGGTCTACCCTGGCATTGCAGTGCATCTCATATGTTCGCAGAACACAGGGTCCATGGCTTTGCTGCTCTCCAACGACTGAAGATAGCTAGCGCAAGAAAGAGGATGTGGGGGTCTAGCAACTCCATTATTCAAGCAGCTGCTATGTGGCTTGACTCCCCAATGCATAAAAGATGGACACTAATTAGTAATAATACTAATACAGTGACTGTTCTCCATTATTTTTTTATGTGTTTATCTATTTTTATTATTTTTATTCTTATTTTCTACTTTCTATTTTTAATTTCGACATGTTTTTATTTCTTATTCTACTTGTATGTCTGTTGTTGATTTTCTATTTTTACTTATATGTATATCTATCTATACGGCGAGGTGAGAATCAATTCTCAACAAGCTGAAATAAAGACCTATTATTATTATTATTATTATTATAAGGGCGGCAAATTGGTGGCAAATTATAAAAATATGGTTGCGAACTAGACAACTATTATCATTTTAATTACTGTCTCATATAAATAAATGGAATAATGCACTTAAAGGTGGCCATCTTACAATGCGAGCGGAATTCACGTAATTTTCTCATAGCTTCTCTTACATTTTATATCGCAACATAATAAAGGTTTAATTTTCTAATTAAATTTAACGGTCAAAATTAAATGTAGTCATTGGAATCCAAATATTCAAAAAACAAATATCTTTCTAAACTGACACAAAATAAATTATTCAATCAATTAAAAAATTACCAACCGAACTATGATTTAGATACGAATAAAATTGCTCCACTTAATGAGCTTTTTGTGACCATGTAGACTTGTGACAAGTTCTTTTAAATAATTTTAATAAGTAAACATTTCTTAAATCAAATAAAAATATTTTTACATCGTTCAGTTGATTTTATTACAATCTATGTTTAAAAAGTTTTATTGAATTTTTTCATATTGCATTCAATTTTATTACAATTCTTATATCTAGCCTATTCAAACTTTAAAATAGGTTCTATTAAAACTATTCAACTATTCAAACTATAAAATAGATAACTTATAGCGCTGTACCGTGCCAAAAAAGACATTATTGTGCATGGAGAGGGATTTTTTTTGTTTTTAATTTGTATTTTTTTTGTTTGTGTCATTTTAGTAGGTATATGGATTTACAATATGTAAACTAAATGCGTACTTTTTTATGTGATACATTTTATACCAAAAATATGGTATAAAATGTAAGAAAAGCCACGGGAAAAAGCTGCGAGTTTCGCTCGTACCTACTGCGAAACGAAATAATGAAAAAAAGAATGAAAAATAAAATTTCCATACGTTTAACTGCATAACGATGAAAAAGTTAATTCATTACTTAATATTTTTTTTAAAAATTATGGATTATTTAAAATTCCACACATGGGTACACAGTAAAACACTTGTTTCTCAAATTTATTGAAAAATCTAAAATATAACAATGTTGCGTTCAATATTTTACAATTAAAATAGAAAAAAAAACATGGCTGATGTTGAAAATGAATTAGAACTGAAAAAAGTCAATTTGACCTTTAAATTAAGGAGATTTCAGTTTCCACAATTCAGGAATTTTTGCTACTTCAAACTTCAAACAAACAGATTCTCTGTGTTAGGCTATTAATCACACATCAACCTTTTTACTTATTTCTTGAAGCAACCAACGTATAAAAATGTTTGTATATTTTCCTTTTTTTCCGAGGCTTTAATCGGTCCTTATTACTTGGTGCTGCGCAATTGCTTGTTGTTTATATTTTCGCTGCGAAACCGACCCCCGGGGGTGTTTTGCAACATAAATCCCCGCGACAGACAGAGACAAGGAGAGAGAGGATACTTCATCAGACCGTGGGTGGTGACGTCACGAGCAGGTTGTCATAACGCCTCTGCCTACCCACACACGTGTCCCTGCGGTGGTGCGGACAGATAAATAGCAGGTGGATCGCAGATACTGTTGTTCCAGACAGCCGGGCTCCGGGTTTCGTGTTCTTCCGGGTGTGCTAATTAATATATTATGTTTGTTAAACTCAAGTACATGGGTGGAAGAGGAGCTCAATGAATTATTGAAATTTATTTATTTATATTCGATATCAATAATTTTGTTATAATTGAAAAAATAAACAGCGTTTTAATTATATAATTAAAATGTAATGCCACCGTGAATTAAAAATTTCAGAATAAGAAATAATGTTGTACTTTCTTGCATTTTTTAATCGATATCGCTCATGTCAATTAGCTGGTACCAGCACTGATGCAAGAATGACGAATCCTAGGATCTGATTTTTATATATATTATATTATATATACCTATTATTATTTTTAAATTTATAAAGTTTTATTAATTAATTTGCTTGACAATATTACTTTCACCGGCTATTTTTATCTCCTCTCAATATTTCCGTTACAAACACCCTTACACCAGTAATATAATATTTGTTTTCCTATCTAATTCATGTAAAAAAAATCTGATTTTGGATGTACTCGGTTTACTACTACACATATTGTTAAGATAGATTATAAAGTATAAAATACAATTAACAGATAAAATTTTAATAATCATTAAGTGTTAACTACCACACTGCAAGATATTAATAACTTTGACAGTCAACACACAGGGCATCTCAACTCTTCAGTAATCCAGCACATCTAGTTTGACTCTCATTATCCGTAATCCGTCTCTAATACAATAACAACATGCGAGCTGTCGATTTGGCGCTGACTCCGCCGGCCGCCATTAGCGTCTTGGCGCGCATTTGGAAAAGCGCGCGCTCCTTTCCCGCCGAAATGATGACTTGCGCCTTGTCGGGCGTTCCGTTGCGCTCTAATTAAATCAATCACAATCAACGAACCCATTATTAAATCGTTAAACTAATACCCGCCCGTGGAAGTGCAGCGATCTAACGCCAGTCACAGATATACAAGTCACGCCAGAACAGAGACGGATCTAGAACACGGAGATATTTAATTCGCAACAATTAAAAAAAAAAAGACAAGGGCTAATATGTGAAGGGCAATCAGTAAAACCAAAAGTGTGGCAATATCAAAACAACCAACAAGATGTAAGCTGAGTATTGATAATGAGCCTGTGGAACAAGTCGTGAGCTTCAGATATTTATTTATTTGTTTACTCCCATTAGGTATAGGCTTTTACATAAAGAATATAATATAAATTTCAAAAAGCACATACATTAAACAATATCTGTATAGCACCAAAACATGAGTATAAAAATTAAAATATAAAGTAAAGAGCAGCAGTGTGTATAGGCTTTTACATAAAAAATATAACATAAAATTAAAATGAATATACATTAAACAATATAAGTTATAAGTAGCAAAATAAAAATAAGGTGTAGAAATCTGTAGTCATAGAGATTTAGTATGATGGAGTAGATCCAGAAGATTCTGGCGGGATCACGTAGCCATAATGGATAGTGGCAGACTCGTGCATACAATAGCGAATGAAATCCCCCTTGGACGATGCCTACCGGGAAGACTACCAAGAAGAAAGCATAGCTGAACCTCCTCATCCCAGGAGGCGTAGTTTTCTGTAGCACAGATCAACAGATCTACTAGTTTTGAGTTGAGGAGTAGCTTGTTGGTCTTTTGGTTAGAACACTCGCCTCGTGATCCAAAGGTCGCGGGTTCAAACCTCACTCCAGACTAGCAAGTTAGTCCTATTTTCATAGCACAAGCGTTTAGCTTAGTTTGAAAATAGTAAAAATATTGATATGACACGTATTCCATGTTCACATCTCTATTTTTAAAAAAAAAAAAAAAGAAGAAGAAGAAAACTAATTTTAAAATACTATCATGTACTCGTGAGGAAGGGGTTTTCTCTGTCTTTATTTTATATTTCACAACTAAGTAGATAGAAACCAGTATACGCTACGTTGGTTCTCGCTCGAATAATCACGTGAAAAATCGTTCGCTTCTGTCGCTAAATACTGCGTATTGTCAAAACGGAAAACTTTTTGCTCTTCCGCCCACCATGGCTTATATACCTGCCTTACATACCTGCCACATTCGTTGCACCTGCATTTCTAGAACACTCTTGAAAGTGCGCGTCCCATGTCGGCTCTTATGCTAAATGATAGTCATAGAGATAATGCTAGATTGACAGGTAACGTTTCGGAGTATTTTAGACGATTCTGGATCCTTCTCTACTATGCGGAATTGTTTAGGAATTTTCGTTGGAATGTAATTGCCGAAACAATACAGAACTACTTTTTAATACACGTACATGTAATACGACTCGAGACAATGAGTCCTGGAACAACCAGAACCAAACTTTTGAGAAATTGGTTTTAAGCATTCAAAAAAGTTGTAAATGGACAAATATAATAAGCTGGACCAAAAAAAAATACAAATGAAAAGGTTTTGAGAAAAGAAGTCCGTACTGTACATAATCGGGCCCAATGGATAGGATGCATACTTGGGCCCATGTCCACAGAACGGAGAATCATTTTCTATGTATGGAAGGTGTATGGATTCTTTGAAGGTAATCTATCAACTTTCGTAGTCTCCATGTAAACATCGTATCTCGTTACATCGTCGTCGGAGCTTCACCATCTTGCGCCTCATTTCTCTCTTATGATTATGCCTCTATGATAATAATAGTCCATTGACTTCATGGTGACTGCATGGATTAGAATATGGACTATACATAATATTTGACGTACTCGTTGGTGAAGTGATTAAGGCTCGCCTAATGATCCGGTGATCGGATATACAAGCCCCGTTCCAGGAGACCAGCAAATTAGCTCTATTTTCAAAAAAAAGCCTTTAGTTTAATTGTTCGAAGAATATTTTTTCTTCTGAATGAAGGTTTGAACTTTGTGGTGACATTATTATTAAAATAAACACAAATCACTTTATTTTAACCACTTTATTAGACATACAATCTACATGTTTCAAGAAAAATGTTCTCGAAACATGACTTCTTCAGGATTGTTTGTGTACTAAAAATAAAATGATAGTATGTGAACTGGTAGTCCTTTAGTTTAGTTTGAAAACAGAACGATTATTGATGTGACACTTATTCCGTCTCTATTTTTTAAAAATATTATACATGCGCAGAACTGGAGAATATCCTACATTCATGAACCATGAAGTACTGCTGAGGGAATGCAGAATACAGGAGGGCCTAGTCATGTGGGGGTTAAAATTTTAAGAAATAAAATTGATGCTTCGAACTAGAGAATTGTGCCCTGTTTGTACCAAATAATTATTTGCGAAATCGAGGTCACGCGCTATTTCATGTTCCAAAATACAGAACGGATGTAATGAATAAGAAAACCATAACGCATAGTGTGCTTCTAAATGAACTGAGCGATCATGTCAATGTATCTAATGATAGCATTGAAAGCATCAAGCAGAGGATCGCCTCTATACAAGTACTCACTCCAAGTTATAACTTCTTCTTCTTCTTCTTCTTCTTCCTTAGCCTGTTTCTCTCCACTGCTGGATGTAGGCCTCTTCCATTTTCTTCCACTCATCTCTGTTTCTCCCCCTTCGCATCCAGGTTCTTCCTGCTTGCTGGACTATGTCATCAGACCACCTTTTGGGAGGTCTTCCGACGCTTCTATTTTTTGTCCAGGGCCTCCACTGTAGGATTCTGGGTGCTCATCTATTATCCTCCTGTCGAGCCATATGTCCAGCCCACTACCATTTTAGTTTTGCAATATGATCCATAATATCGGCAACTTTTGTTCGGCGTCTTATTTCTTCATTTCTGATTTTATCTCGAAGGCTTACGCCGAGCATCTTCTTTTCTTTTTTCTGTTAGTGTTGCTGTCGCTGTTTTTTTTTAACTTGGTGTAGAAACAGCAACACCAAGTTATAACTTGCATAGAAAATAGAGCAATCTGTTATGCAATTAAAAAAAATATCCGCCATCTTAATATAGCCTCGAGGGTTAAAATGTAACAAATATACCTAATTTACGAGTATATACAATTTGTGTTAAAATTGTTAGTGGTCATTTATATTTTTGATGTTCTTTTTTATTTGTAGATTATTAACATCAAATTTTAGCATTATATCAAATTATTTATTAACATAGTCACCCCTAGTGAAGTTTGTAGTAACTATTTAATCTTACGTTAAAGCTTCAATTGCATGTAAACTGCCACTCACATATTATTAAACTCTCAGTAGCGTGAAAGTATTCCCATATATCACGACGGAAACCTGGATTAGGTTAGGTTAGGTTAGGTCGGATTAGGTTTTTTATTTTATTTGGTAATTTATTAATAAGGGCAGACGGGAATCCTGGAGACCACTTTTAAACTTTGAAATATTTAATTACATGGTTTGAGCTTTCTAACTTCACCCCTGTCAGTACCTATTCAACAGCAAATCACCTTGAAGTATTAGATAGGTAGATACGAGTAAATAGTAAGGATCAGCACGTTGAATGATGAAATTTGTATTTAATTTACTAAAACTGTTTTTAATGTGCGTATCGTGACTTATTTTAATTCGAGTCATTAATTAAATATGATATAAACAGGTAGACCTCGGACAATTAATTGTAAGGCATTACTCAGTACCTATTGTGTAATATTGATACCTTTTATTATATTTATTTTATCATTCATTCTAGATTTTTTTTTTTTAATAAATTCTATTATGGAGACCGCTTATCCCGACATATAGGCACTCCGAGTTCAATTTACACGTTCAGGATTGTAAATCATTAACGATATCATTCGAAATGGAATAAGTTATGTATTTTTTTTTGTTAAACACAACAAAAATAAAAATGTTTTCAGATTTTCACGGGTTTTCAGAATCTTCTGTGTGTAGTGTTCTGGGATATTCTGCCGTGTATATCCGACCTCTCTGGCCGACGTTTCGGATCCCATTGCAGGATCCATTACATCAGCCCTGATGATCAGAGATTATTTTTTTCTTTGTTTTACCTACATAAAACAATTATATATAACTTTTACTATTCTCACTTCTAAATGATAATTGCTACGTTGAATAAAAAAAGCTACCTGCCTCAGAAGGTGTTTATATATACCTAGCAAGGTAATTAGAGGCTGAGAGGTTTTTTACGTACTGTCTTATATTTGTGTTTATTCAGTAATGTATATGTATTAAGTATGTAATGATCATGTGATCAATAAACGCCGGTTTATCGACACTGAAACTGAAAAAACATTGATTTTTTGTGTTATGTATAGATTTGTTACATGTTTAACGGAATGATATGATATAAATCACGTCTTAATAATAATGACTGCTTCGATGCCCTTTATCAGCTGAAACTAGTAGGTGAAGAAAATAAATGTTGGTTAAAAGCGAACAATATATTTTATTATATTGATATAATGGATAACCACGAAGAATTATCAACATTATTATTACTGTTTCAAACTTACATTTATTTTAAACAACAGTACTGCACGTGGTGTACATAACCAATACTATGCGTCACTGACGTCATGTGTGTTATTGCATTACTGTCTAATGTGACGTAATATAACATTGTCTCCTTCTCGCACAGATATCGCTAACGTACACCAATTTGTGTAACAGTACACAAAACATTCTTGGAGTGATATGACCAATAAATCGACCCGTATATACTGTGACTTGATAAATGCACACAAAACTAATACACACAAAATAATGGAATCAATATATCAAATACCATATTAAACACCATTTTAACTATCTCCAATTATTTGCAAATTGATTTTCTCACTGCAATTATATTTGTATTCAATCGTGCTTTTATATAATCAATTGTAGATTATATTTACATAAGATATTTCACGATATCTTATAAACATAGGTTATGATAAGTTACATACCATTTTAAAAATCTTCCCGTGCAATCTACTAGTGTCGGACTTTGTGTACAGTGCCATTAAGGTTGAAATATAAATTGGAGATTTTTATTATTATTTATAACTATTGTGCTAGTCTTGAATTTGGCCAATGAAAGAAACATCAAGAAACTACAAGTGATGCAAAACAGGGCAATGAGAATCATATTTAAAAAAGTAAATACAACAGAATTGAAGAAATGAGAAAAGCACTCAATTGGATGGAAATTAAAAAAATACGTTCTCATATTTATACCTAAAATTTTCAATAACAAAATTCAAAAATATTTTTTGAACAAAATTATTGTAAATAGGATGTACATACATATATCACAGGAGAAATAGGAATGGAATAAGATTACCATATAAGAAAATTATATACATAGAATTGTCTAATGTACAGAGGTGTAAAAATATGTGATGAGATGCCACAAAACATGGAGAATATAAATAAGATGAATGAATTTAAAAACAAATGCTATAATTATTGTAAAAATAGTATAGAATTGTAGAGCATAAGATGTATTATTTATTATAGATTATACCATAGATTAAATTAGATGTAAATGTAAATATGTATGTAGGTTAATATGGATAGTATATTAGTAATAGATTTAAGAATGTAAAGCGTTAAATACTAGTTAATATACTAATTGTAATTATTAACTAACTTAAGAAATAAATAAATAAAACATAACTAACTTAAGAAATAAATAAATAAGCATACCTCTGAGATGCGAGACCAATGTTCCATTCGTATACACGCTCCTTTACTGAATTTATCTAAATTGTGAAAAGTGAAGATTAAAAAAAAATCTATGCTTAATAACAACGCAAATACGTAGTCTATTAACACGTCATCTGGATGTAAACACCGCGTTTTTATTCACGTGTCAATGGCCCATCATTATAAAGTGACGCAGTAACATTTGAAAAATCAACAAAACCCCTTTGAGAGATTCAATAAGGCCAACAATGGCACTTGCCTCCGTGTTATTATGTAACAAAAAGCGATAATATCGAATTGAGGAGGTTGTATAGAAAAAGCGGCCGAAAGCCGTGACACACAAAAGTTGGCATTGTCGACTCGGATAATTCTTTCTGATCTCCCGCGGGAGCGCGCAATACCTGCGGTCGAAAGAATGCGCGACATTTTTAACAATAACACGACACGATAATGATGCGCGCTTTCTTCTTAAATACCAAAATACAGATCTACCTGCACCACAAAATGAGGTGCACTTATCTGCGCCTCGTGGGGTAAACACAATTTTCCTACACCCATACATCAACGAACTAGAAGTGAATGCAATAATGGGTGCAGCGTAGTAGATAGAAAAACCAAAAGGATTGCCATGACGTTAAAAAAATATATAAAGCGAGCAAGCAGCAGAAACAGAGGGCCTCCGCGGAAGAACTGGCATGATCAAAATAAACTAAATATTGGAGGTTGGCCCCGTAAAAATTTTCAACAACCAAAAAGCGTCCGTGAGAAGATGTATGAATGATAAAAGTGGAGTGCCAGGACAGAAATGTATGGCCTTCTATTCTCTCTTCCAATCCCTTCGGGGAAATGGCGTGATTGTTAGTCATATATGTGCACATCCTTACATTTATTGGTGTATAAATTCAATTTTTTATTAACCTTCATTTATTGAGGACAGTGCAAAATATTTTAAATAATTATTTATCAGTAGCGCATACAACCAAAAATCTATGCATTAGTAAAGATTCTAGTAAATAAAGAGATATTAATAAAATTAATAATCTTCGTCTTATAAAAAAAACTATTTTAAATTCTACGCTATGGCTATGCCTATAATTGTATATCTAACTCCTTAATAGTCGATATTTCACCCAAAGTTTAAAGAATATTTTCCATTTTAAAATTTTATGAAAAAGACTCCCTCGAAGTTGTCTATTCATATAAAATAATGAATATGTACATTTTGTCATTTTATTATCTATAAATGTAAATGGTAAAAAAAAAAAAAAATCCTCTTCTACACACGAGTCTGTCACTCATGTAGAAGAGAAAAATCCAACATATGTAACTAGCTCTATTTTGTAAAAAAAATGTATTTGTAAAAAAAATTTTAAAAAAAGTTTTTGTTACTAGCTACAAGACACCTGTATATAGCGTATCTTAAAATAAATTTCAACTAACCTTTTTTAAATCCTTGCTAATAGCAGTGATATTAATTGGAAAACAAAACTAGTAGAAACATTTGATTTCTAATTTCACTAACGTGAAATTCGGTTCAGTCGAGAAGAGTACAGTTCAATAATTGATTCAGAGTAATCAATGGAGTTCCTGACTAACAAAGTACACATCGTAGGGGTAACTTGACACAAAAGGATAACTTTGGGAGGGGAAAGTTTAAGATTGAACTGTTATTTTCCATACAATTCAAACCGTACTGAATGGCGATACCGTGTCGAGTGCTGGGCTTGTTATCGTGCATTTCGCATGTGCTGATTGGTCAATATGTTCAACCTTAAAAAATGTGTTTTTGTAATAATGTCAGAGTTCGCGGCGGTGAGATAAAAAGGAAACACTTAAAATCAAATAAACTTTTATTTACTACACAAGACACTGAACATCAACTTTAGCTGGAATACTAATCCGTAATTCGCACTAGAATATTCCTCAAACAGGTAGGTACTCTTTCTCGTCCGTTTCACTTCTATTTGCTTGTTTCTACGACTTTGTCAGCTGTAAAGTGCGTCCAGCGCTATGTCGCTGAGTATTTATACATATTTGATTTTTGCAAAAATGTTGATATAATTTCAGATATTCTAATTCTTTCTAAAATCTTCTAGATTGTCCGGAAGACTTTAATTATGAGCATTCTTATCGTTTTACAGTCACGCGACAATGATGTATTTTGTGTATTTTAAAAATAATTGAATTTATAATAATAACAGAAATCTCAAAAGGTTTACAGTCATATGACAATATTTCATGGCTACCCCCAAATTTATTATTTAGCTGAATGTAATATAGTAATAACCTTACCAAACAAACTCTTATAACCTATTCAAACTTATGTACTTTTATCATATATTTTGGCCGTCGGTAAGGCTGTGAGAACAGCGCTATCGAGAATAGAATAGAATATAGCATCTAAATAACGTTAGTGATGGACGTTATTAAAAATATAATTATGTTTTTATTGCCTCTTATACCTCATTATTATACTATACCTCATCATTATTTGTACCATCTGGTAGCAATGATGACAGAAATTGTTATGTAGAGAATTATATATTTTGATTTATGATTAATAGGTAGGTACCAATGACATATGCGATATTGTAATGGATGCGCTTATAAGTTTTAATTTTCAATGAACTGAAATATTTAAATATCTAATTCAGAGTATTTATTGTATTAAAAAACCATTAAGTCAATGTTTTTATTTTATTTAATAACAATTTTGAAATCATACTTATTTTTAAAACGCATATTATTTTATTTAATATCAATTTTGAAAACAACCTAACATTGAAAACGGAATGAGATCAGCTATTGGATAGGAAGTTACAGACCGACATTGTAAATTATCATTATTGGGGATTATAATAATAGAAAAACACAATCTCAACTAAAGGACATCGTTTTCGGAGAGTTTTAGTGATGCTTTTAAAACAATACTTGGCATAAAACTTAAATTAAAGGGGCCGCCTCTGGAATCATGTGAACAGAATCTTTGCGATACGACGATAATATTTTATCACGGGCGTAGGTTTATTTATTTTCTCATATTTTTTTGTAAAGTCCATTACTTGCATTATATATAATATTTATTGAACCATGAAAATATAATACATTTATTTTAATCGAAAAGTTCTCCACTTTTTTGACCTGTTCTAGAAAACCTCAAATTGGATCAAGTTCAATCAAGTTACATATGTACACACTTGTAAAATATAAAATTAAGATCTATCGCTGGTTATGTATTATCTTCGTGTTTTTTTTAAGTAAGGCTTTCTTATAGCAATATTCCATTCCCCATCAACATCCCAACCCTATTATCTTCCAACGATCAAATCACTTTAAAATTGATAACAAAATTGCTAAAAAGCCTGCGGTATAGATCTATAAAAATTAAATTAACTTATATTTTGTAATTATATCCTCGTTACTAACAGAATTGAATCATTTACTAACAATAATGTTTATTCCACATTGAAATAAAATCTATCGTTTTTAATTTCAATTCTTAAAATAAGGAAAAAACACGCACCCACACACCCCGTTAAATTAAAAAACGTTAAAATCTCCGATAAAATTTTGATTTCTAATCGAGATTTTGAATCAAATAGTAAAAATTGTCAATAAGGTTTATTTTGTAATTTACTGGACATTATATACATGGGTATTTAAAACGATTTTTCTAAAGCATATTTTAACTAAACTCATATCACTGAATACAAAATTCAATAATCTTGTTTTATTATATTACCTATATTATTATATATTTATTTAAACATATATTATTTTTATATTTGTCTTATATTACAGAATACAAAATTACGAGTATTTGATGACGGTTTCAAAAATGTGGACAACACGTAAACAAAGACTCGATTTTAGATAAAAAAATAACATTTTCAATGACAAAAATACAAATTTTGATATCCCGTCAGAAATGTTCTACCAGCTTACAACACATATTTTTTTCTATACTTTTTCTTTGTTTTTTTTCTGTATATATTTGTTTTCCTTTAACCAAATATGATCCAATGAAATATTACCTATAGATCTACAAAGGATTTAAACATGTGAAATTATTGTGTAGATTTTTTATATAATATATTCTGTATCAAAAATATGTTACATTTTAAACAACACATTATTACAATTAATTAGGATAAAATATACAAGTTTCACAGATACCAAGCTATTTATGTGGAAAACGGGTATGGAAATCTTTATAGGGTGTTCTTATGACCCGGATGAGCTGGCTTAATTGATCACTTTACACATTGCAACGTTCACCAATTCCACCGTAAGAACATCCATACATTGTCAAATGTTTTTTAAAAGTCGTATATGGTACGTTCTATATCAGTTTCTTTAATAAATTCTTAATATTATTTTAATATTCATTTATCATTAGGCAAGTATCAAAAGCAACAAAAATAAATTGTTCTTCAAATATAGCAAAATTATTTTGTGGTGACATAATTATACTTTATATAAAATAACTTTGTAAACACCACTTTTTTATTGAAAAAAAAATTCAACATGTTTCGAAGCCAATATTATTTTTTTATTATCTGTACTTCGATTTTTAAATTTTATTTTTGTTATCCTGACGAAGAAGCCATTGGTTGCAAAAATTATCCACTAAGTTTTATAGTGTATAGAGGTGTAAGAGGGCTAGTTCACATTATTTTAAATGAAGAATTCTTCCTAAATTATGATCCAAAAAAATTTTTATGTCAGACAGTTGCGGTTTAAATATTTTTATTTGAAATGTATCAAAGCGAATGAATTAATAATACTCGATTTATAACTTACGATAGACTTGCCCGTTTTTGAACAAAAATATAAAAAATACATATAATACGAGTTTATAATACAAAAAAATATGTTGTTTCACTCTGTTTTTTAGTCCAATGGGATTTCTTTATGCCCGGTTGTTTCAAGTTGGATTAAAATAAAAGTTCGTTTAAAGCATAGATAAAGTTTGATTGACGGAGAACGCAAAAATCTATGCTTTAAGCGAACCTTAACTTTAATTCAACTTGAATCCAACGGCCCTTACTCTGTAATTTACATATGAAAATTAAAAAAATATTTTAAATTACATAAAAAATGGCGGACCAGCACTGAAAATAAGGGTTATCGAAGGGGGGTTGAACCCGAACTCCCTGGGAAACGCACTCCGGCGGGTACTCCACCAGACCCTCTTCACCTTCGCAGCCATCTCCGTGCGCAGATCTCCAGCTACGCACTGCGCGTGAGAACAATAAAACACGTGCGAGCACAAACTTGCCCTCGGCTGCGAAACACCCCATTTAACATCGTACTTCTTAAAATTGAAATGATTATAATCACAAAGCGTGATGTATTCAGGCAGGTCACCTTAACGGGAGTACTAGGTGGCGCTGCTATAAAAAGGCGAGCGCCAACTCTCGCTCACTCTATTTTTTTAACTAGCGTGCTGTTAGCACAGGATTTTGTTATGGTAGGTCGACACAATTTTTCCATGAATATATTGGAGATAACCGTAACTACCCACCTTTTATTTGATCTCCGAATCCCAGGATTGGGATTTATTACACATAGGTATGATTTTATGCAAAATAAAATGCTTTTAAATAAAAAGTTACACTAAATTATACGTGCTTGTCTTCATAATTTATGTCGCAATGACGCAATGGTGATCTGACTTTCTCATCCATGACAATACCATCTCTGCTTCCCATCTTCTCTGTGATAGTTGCAGTTTTTAAACTTTTCCTGTACACTGTTCTGTACCAAAATCAATCAGAATTCTATCTTGTTACTACTATAATGACCTTGCAATTGGTTGGGGGTAATTTTTGTTCGTGTGCCTTCTTCACACAAATTCAAGGAAAGGTGCGCATCTATTACATCATCGCTGGATTGGAACATTATTTTTTTTTAATTATTATTTTATTTGTTGTTTTTTTATTTACATTATAAATGATAAAGTAAAGAAAATATTCAAGCTGAAGAAAAAATATACGTATAAGTATAAATATGTATGTACCTAATCTAAATAATATAAAATTAAATTGTAAACAAACATTGATTACGAGGAAATATATATTTAGTAAAATTGCTCTGAAATTTCATTGTTAGTATCGATAATATTGAAGTGGAAGGTACAAGATTAGTAGAAAGAGTCGATCATAAACATATTATAATCATTTTATGTGTCTTGTAAATGTCTGTGTGAATATTTTTAAATTTTAAATATAAATTTATTGTAATCTGATATTTTTCTGATTTTATTTTTCTTCTTATGGTGCCATCTCCCATCGGAGGTCGGCGATCATTCTGGCGATTACCACTTTATTTACCGCCGCACTGAACAACTCAGTCGAGTTACACTTATACCTTTCCCTCAAGTTACGCAGCCATGATTTTATTAAGGAAAATTATTTAAAGTATCTGTACATTTTCGAATGGGTACTTGTTTGCGTTATGTGGTTAAGTTAAGAATCTTAATATATCTAGCTATACAAAATTTATCAGAATCCCTCATACAGTGCGCGGAGGAGTCCTTGCATAAGTTCGGAGGATGCAGGAAGCAAGGATTCCAAAATAATCGTAAATGGATACTCAGGTGGTGGGAGAACAGTGAGAAGACATCGAATTTACTGGGGACAACACAAAGGAAGACAGAGGTGCTTCAGTATTGGAATTGGAAGACAGTCGCTGAGAAACGGAGTATGTGGAAGCAAAAGGTCAGGGGGTCAAGAATCAATAAAGAGTGAGTAAGAATGATCCAGTTCTCTAAGTTTATTGTCAAATTTTACAGGGATGAATAATAAATATTATATACAAATATTTTAATAATTATACTTAATATAAAAGATTATAATTAATATGGTTGTTGTGTTGAAACTAGTAAGTGTTACCTCGTTGATAGTTCTTCAGCCTTGTTCTGGCTTTTTTGTGAGCTTTTATCTATGTTAAAGAAGTCAATTTTTACGCGCTGTTGTGTGTGTAATTTATTAAATGTACATAAATACGAGACATTTATAAATCGAATAATGTAATGAATAAGTTAAATAACGAAAAATGGTGTGCAGTTATATTTTCAACATTGAAAAATAGTTTTTACGGAAACATTGATAGTGATTATTAGCATCATAGCACCTAGCGACTCCTTTTCTTTTTATCTTACTAGTTATATCTTTGTTTATAAAGTAACTTCATATATTGTTATATAGCGTATTCAGATGTGAGTTAAGATAATATAGAATTTGCATAAACCGTATTAAATATAATCTTAAATTATTTAAAAACGATGCTTCTCTTTAAAAGTGTATTTATTCTGTTGTACTCGATTCATAAAAAATGTAAAATAATATTTTGAAAACAAAACGCAACCAACTTTCTCTCATCCCCAAACGAGTAAAACTCAACAAAACAACCCCATTTACCTGTCTCATTTATTAAATTATGTACGCCGGACCAGGAGAAGGCAGCGCTACCCTTGCCGTGGCTATCCATCTTCCTGAAGGCTTTGGTGGTAAATTTTTCACTGTACAGCTCGGCGGGTCTAAAGCCACCCCACAACCCAAAACGTAAACTACCATCCACAAGACCCGCACGCAATGGTTTTAGGCTGTTGTGTTCCTTACACCATGGAAGTGTAGAATTAAAATATATATTATAAAGAATTTTGGTTTCATTAATCATTAAAATTGATGATGATTTCTGATTAATGGTAATTTTTTTGTTACTCTGTTAGTAAACTCAAAGTTGTCAAAATTGAACCAAAACGCATGAATATATTTCTCGCAGATTATGTGATTGAACTTTTGTAATATTGGAGGTTAAAAATTAGCCTACATTTAATTTAAAAAATAGTGCATGAAATACCTACTTATTATTAGTTATTAGATATAAATATCATAATAATTATTACCTACGTAATATTAGCTACTAGCTATTCGTAGAAAAAGATCCATTAAGAATTTTGTATTTCGTTTTTTATTCAGAACTTTGATTATTAAAATTTTGAGATAATTAGCCTTCCGGTTAGTTATAATTTAATACTTTTGAGCTAGATTTTAAAATAAGGAAGACGGAGTTATATTATTCTACCCCCTAAACTATTGTTTTTTAATATAAAACGAATTTGACATTTTAATATTACTACTCAATAGTAATAGCATTACATATTAAATACTGCAATGAAACTCTTATCTACCTAATAAAAGAAACTCAACAAAAGATCAAAAAAATATGAGGGGTTCCAGATTCAAAATTGAAATTCTCTACCTCCTTGACACTGAAACTACCCCGCGCCCCCTCCCGCCCCCAGCAGCGGGCGCCCTCCTTACTCACACGATCACTTGTAAACCTACCCTTGTTTTTCTCACACTACACTTTCCCAGATCCATCACTCTAGGCAGCGAGACAGCCCTAGGAAAGTCGTAATAGGGTTTGAAGGTGATTTTTCATCTATAAATCTCAAAAAAAATTGTCTTTGCAATAATGCAATAATTACGCTTATAACATGAGTTATATGCGTAATATTATGATCAAACAACATTAAGAATATGGTTATCATTTTTTTCAAATAGTATTGCGAATAAACCATCTCGTTTCGTTGGATAAGCATCCAACGAAACGTCGAGATTCGCCTCTCGGTAATACATACGGTGCGTATAAGATATCCGAAATTACAGTTAAATATGTCTAACGACCGTAATGACAGCCTTAACTCTTTAACAACTCTTATATAAAATTAAACGTAAATTTTAATTTTTTCTGAGTGAGACTGTGATTTTTTAATATTATTAATATTTCTTTTGATATATGTATTATATTATATCAATGTTTTCTATGCTTCTTTGATGTGCTATTGGTCTTCAATGAATATTAAATAAATAAATAAATATTCTAATCACTACATGTTACAAATCTTGATGTTATCAAATTTTTTTTATTAATGGTACTTCATCAATCAATACATAGTATTATCACGTGTCGTGGCTGCGGGAAGAATTAATAAAAAGTACTTATTAATTAATTAATCGAACGTACAAAGTCACTTAACACTATTCAACTTAACGCTTTTATTTAAATTAAACTATTTAGTAATTTATCATTGCAAATATTATCATTTTCGATGCAAATCTATACCGTTCGAATCAAACCTTTGTTTATCCCCACAAATTTATTTTCAACTTATTCCTTAACCCGCGCAACGCCGGGGACGAACAGCTAGTTTGTCTATAAAATTTCATAGAATGGAAACTAAGATATAATGGTTAACTTTCCAGCAGTTTTGACCAATTCAGTATTAATCCTTATTAAATTAATCACATTCTTAACCTTAAGCATTTACTGCGGTTTGAATTTGTCCTTTATACAAAATCATTAAATTAAATATCTTTGAAGATATGACGAGTTTAAACTGTACCGAGCAAAGCCGGACCGGATCGCTAGTACCGTACAAACAAAAAATAGGAAGCGCCTTACTTTGAAAAAATAGTAAGTAGACTGTTTGCATTAAAAATATTGTTGTCTCTTTTTTTAATAAAGATGCGAACACGGAAAACCTGTCACGTATGTTTTTTCTATTTACAAACTAAGTTAAGCTCGTTTTATGAAAATAGGAGTAATTATCTGGTTTCCTGGAATAGGACTCGTACCTCTGACCATTTAATCACTAGGCGAAAGTCTCAGTTTCTAGACCAGTCAGTCGTGTTTTGTCAGCGGCGAAAAAGAAAATAAAAAAAATTAAAAAAATTACTGTAAAGAAATTACGGACATTACACGAAGTTATGATGGAAGGATGGACGGACAGACAATGAAATTACTATAATTGTTTTATTTTTTGACAAATGTTTCATTTGATTCCCATTGAACATGTGACAAAACTTTAAACAAATAAATTACATGGGGAGGTTTTCGCCAGATGGCGGTCACGAAGTTAAAAAACAGATTTGAATTAAATATATTTAACGTAAAATAAAATAAAATACTTAATTTTAAGCCATTTTATTACTATACTAGCTGTAACCCATCAATTTTATATAAATATCTTAGTTATTTTAATGGACGTTACACGAAGTTACGGGAACAGACAGATAGACATTGAAATTATTATAATTGGGATGTATACATTTGTCAACTAGTTTCGGTTGGTTTCAACCATCTTCAGAACAAGTATACTATTGACTTTGCTTTGAAACAAAGTATAATATAGACCTAGCTTTGAAAAATTGAATGAAATAACTTCATAGTATGAAAGCTTCTGTCGAATGATGCGCGCGTATTTTACCTGCAACGCGCTTAAAGAAATATAACCTCAAAAACATTCATTAATTTGACATTCAAAACGATTCGGTAATAATTTAAGGAATTCTCCATCCTTTTGATTTGGCTTCCTTGTGAATTAAAAAAAATATGATCCAATTAGACATGTGTAAGGTAGATATTATGTTATTTGACATCACCTTGGGATGAAATGTTTTAAGTAAAGATCCACAAAAAGTTTACCACGAGACGCTGGCACTCACTGAGACTTGATGACGAGAGATCTGTCTCCTATACAACCGAGTGTCTCGTCATTAATCTATTTTCGTCTCAGAAAAAGATATTTACATAAGCAGGATATCATCAATAATGTCTCTTTTGTTCGCCGCGTCAGGTGTTGAATATTTAACCTTGGCTCAAAGTCGAAAATTAATCCAATGACCTCCACGGAATATTGTGTCGTCTCAAAGGGGGCTAGAAAAATATTAATAGGAACACAATTAATTCAAACCCACGAGAAAATGTGACATGTGACAGATGACATGTATTACAAATTTCGGACATTAAGTTCACATTTTTTTTGGGGACGCAATCCTAGGATTGGTCTTCAACAAGCACTCGATTTCTCCACTCCTCTCTGTCACCTGCCAGCCTCTTCATTTCTTGGTACGTGCTGCAGCGCGTCTCCGATAATCTGGTCTAAGTAGCTTAATCTCGGGCGGCCTCTACGATTGTTGATTTCAACATTTACCTCGACGATGATAAAAAGCAGGCCCGGATGCCTTGTATTATGGCCTATCCAAATTTCTCGTTGTTGGGCGATTTTGTTCAGGAGCCGCCTCTTTTCGCCCAGCCTGCTTAACACTTCGTCGTTTCGGATATGTTCTGACCAATGGATCCCCGCCATGCGCCTGTAGCACCACATCTCAAAGGCCGCTAGCCTCCCGGACATGCTCTGACCGGTGGTCCATGTTTCGCTGCCATACATCAGCACAATCCAGACAAGAGTTTTGATCAAATTCTTCCTAACCTTAAAATCAATGTTGGGGGATTCAAGGATCTTGGATTTTTTGTTGAAGGCGACTCAATTGCGATATGTACTGAAAAAGGTAATATCAGAACAAAGTTCGCTCTTGATCAATCACACTGTAGTTTCGGCTTGTTGCCGGGATGCGGTTTACGATGTGTCTTTGAAGCGGTTGTACCACCTCTTTATAGATGAGATGTCCATTACATCATCCCCGAAGCCTTCTGTATCTTGCAAACAGTCTCCACTTGGATATCGCCCAATTTTTGGCTAAATTTAATGCAATTTTACTGCTCAAGACCTTACCTCTTTCCATAACAATTGACAGCACTAACTACACTAATTCACTTTAAGGAAAAAGTTCACGCATTCGCACGAATGTTCTCTACGTATTACCACCAAGGGATTCCTCCCATGCTTATTTTTTGGGCGGAAAAACTAAAGGTTCCATATTACTTGAACACATCTCGTATAAAATAAATACTAATATTTAAGAAGCCATTTTAAATTGTATTTAAAAATGACAACTTTGTTTACTTTAACTATTTATTTAAGTATAACGATTATAACGTTTTCGATGCTAACGCATCATCTTCAGTAATGTAACTAATACAAAATTTAAGATGAGTGGGGTGGAGATTAGAGACGGGTGGGTGTGCGGGCGTGGTCATTAAGTGCAGAAGAGGGGAGGTAATAGAACAAATATTATTTAAAAAGCTGGTAGAAATCAGTTTATTTCACAAATCTACTAATTTCTTCATCAAAAGTGACAAGTATTAATTAAAGTCAATAGTTCTGCAATAAGGATAGATAAATTATCATTTGACAGATATCTTGACATTTCTCATAAAAAAAACTTCTGTTTTATCCTGGAATAACAATCACTAATTATAACAATCTCAACAACCTAAGAATAGGGGGATGATTTGTTGTCATGTTGTTCAAAATACGACGACGTTTTTCTATTCTTAAATGTTTAGATCCACATTTTTTTTTATTCAACATGAGTTTTTGTATATTTATAAGAACACTTGAGGCATACCCAGAGTCTAGTTGAGAGGCAACATTAAACATTAAAAATAAGTAAGTATATTTCAAAAAATAATGCACGACGAGAGGTCGATCCAACAAGACGCATATACCAATTCCAAGACTTGACCAAAGCCACGCCACTCGACGCTCTTAACAAGGTTCACAAAGTATATAGGGAAACAGAGCTGTAGAAGCAAAAAGAATGATCAAAAAGCTAAGTCATGAGCCCGTCGGCTAAGAGATAATGTTTAAGACATGGGCTTCTCAAAGTTTCCAACGGAACAGGTGTACCTGCGCCAAAAATCCACCCATGACTAAAGTATACTAAATCCATTGACAAACATTCATAGCACATCACTGATATTTTTTAAACTATTAATTTCTTAATCACCCCTAAAGCCTCCAGAAAAAATACCGCGGCATTCCAAGTTTCCCCCGGCATTGTGAGGGTTGACGGGCGGGGACTTTTCTGTTGGAATCCTTTCCTTTGTATACTTTAAGGCCGCGGTCATTAACGGGTTTGGAGCGTCAAACGCGTCATCAATTACCCCCAGGGTTGGGGGGAGGAGGCGAAGATTCGGTGGTGTGGCTGAGAAACAGAAATACACACGTAAAATACGAAGATAGAGGTTTTTCAAATCCACACTAAACTAGATCACGGCCATTTTACATAGAATATTGACGTATATTTGTCACGGATTTTTATTTATTTATTTAATGTTCATGGAAGACCAACAGCACAAAAAAAAGCATAGAAAACATTGATACAATATAGATGGCCAATTACAGGTCTCCACATTTAGAAATATGTCAGTAATGATAAATATTTATGAATGACTAAGGTATATTAAAAATTATATAGAAAGAAAGAATAAAAAATTTAAACAAAAGAAAAAGAAACTTAATTATTACGTGGAAAAAAATTCAGCACTCAAAATTTTTCTTAATCTTGTGTGGCTGCACTCGAACAGATCAATATCCAATAATCTTATCAGTTTATTGAATGCCTCGCATACTCTCAAGAAATATGAATTACGACGATAGTTGGATGAGGTAAAATCAATGTGAAAGACTGGGTTGTGTCTACGAGATCTACACGGAACATGGAATTTTAGTCTATTTAATAGTTCAGGACAGTCGACGTTGCCTGATACAATTTTTAGTAGGTACATCAAATCACCTATTTCGCGACTATATCTACTATTAGATGCTATTATATACTATTAGATACTATTAGATACTATTAGATACTATTAGATACTATTAGATACTATTAGATACTATTAGATACTATTAGATACTATTAGATACTATTAGATACTATTAGATACTATTAGATACTATTAGATACTATTAGATACTATTGGATACTATTAGATACTATTGGATACTATATCTATTAGAAAACTGCACAAGGATATTGTCTGAGTTATAACAATTAGGCTTCGTCAAATACTAATATCTGTGTGGGTCATTTTTATGAATAGGTATATAATTGTTATAATTGTATTATTAGTAGAAATTTATTAACTCGTATACATAATTGTTTAAAAAACTGTTTCGAGATACAGAGTTGTATGTATTTTAAATGTACAGGATTATTCAAAATGATGAACTCAATTTCAAACCGCTATATACTTTGAATTACACGTACGATGTTGTATGTGAATTATCTACAAAACAATAGAAAGAATAGGTTCGAATGTTTCGAATCCCGCCATTAGGTCACTTATAGTTTCGCAAATGAACCCTAGAGTTTTAAGTAAAATGGCTACTTTGCAGCACAAGGCCTGTGTTTGTAAGTTTTGAAAAACTGAGTTGACTGTAGTGCAGCGTGCCTTTGTCTCTATCGTTTACTAGAAAGAGCATTTACTGTTTTTATCACCAATTTAAGTGAATTGGATGTATTATATTCAAGAACAAATTCTTATTGTGAAGTTGCAATTGTTTCAGAACAAAGTTCTGTGAAATTTAAAACCAAATTAATTAATGAATTAGAAAGACAGAAAAATTAAATCCACAAAAAAAATTGGCTACTACCGGGACTCAAACCACGGATCTTCTTCTATCCGGGGCTGGCGCGTTATCCAATTACGCTATAATCGGTTAATTCTGGCGTCCCCCAGCGGCAGTTACACAAAGTAATTTGTGCCTACCGTACCAGAAAAAGTGGATTGCCCTAAAAATGGATAATATATATTAATCAATTAATAAATGAGACTTACAGATAAGATCGATATATTCACGGAAGTGCAAGAGGCCGCTATAGCGTAATTGGATAACGCGCCTGCCCCGGATAGGAGGAGATCCGTGGTTCGAATCCCGGTAGTAGCCAAATATTTTTTGGTGGATTTGATTTTTCTGTATATCTTCCTAATTGATTAATTAATTTGGTTTTAAATTGGATGTCTCTGCAAAGGAAAAACCAGCTTGCGGCTTTGTAGCTTTGTGCAGCAGCTTTGCTATGCGGCCAAAAGGGTCCTATTTGTAGACTTTATTATGAGTATTATCAAAATTATTTTTATAAATAGAAATGCAAACATCGAATACATCAGTATTCTTAATATTTTCAAACAAAGCTAAAAGCTTGTGCTAAGAAAATAGGACCAACTTGCTAGTCTCCTGGAATGGGGCTCAAACCACCGACTTATAATTCGTTAGGCGAAAGTTGTAAGTCTTAACCACTAAAACAACGAGATAAAATTTACTTCTTATTTGTAACGCGTTAGCAATTTGAAATGCAGTCTCGAAATTGAAGTCAACATTTCAAATAGCCCTGTATATTATTGAAAAAAAAATGATAAGAAAGTTAATAAATTAAAACACTAATGAGATAAAATAATAAAAAAATAATATATCTTCTTAATTCAACGACACAATTATTTTCAGATGTATGCTTTCTGACATATACTCCTTTAAAGTTTGTCTTATTAACGTGACGGTCATATTTTTGAACATATGCCTTCTCATTTCAAAGGCATATTTACATAAAAAAAACTGACCATAATATTGGTATACCACCGTGAAAATAAAATAAGTACAAAAGTACTAAAACTTTTCACATTTCGCTGATTCATAAAGTGATTTCCGCCAGGTAAACCAAGTCTTAATCGCCGTCAAAGTCAAACACTCATTGAATATCTGCGCATTTGTGAGGCTTTTTACAGCCATTTTTCATTCCAAAGTTTAATATTTTTATTTTTGCTGTCAAATTTCATTTTAGGTATTTACAAGAGTAGGACAATTTTTCCGGTCAGCTTATAAACCACTTCACTGAATGTAGTTATCCTGGAAGCTATCCCACTTTGTGTCCGCCTAGTCAATCCTTCCTCATTCTTCTTGGCTTCCTCCTGCATGCAAGTTTGTGCAGAGTGATGATCCTGATATTTCTTTTATCACATCTTATAAGGGATCACCATTCTCCAGACTATCCTTACTTACATATGATATATGTTTCGTGTCTTTCTATGTGCCACGCATTATGTTAATTAATGCATTTTAGTGGAATGCTATTACTTTGGCAGGTATATTGATTTCCTATGGATATAAAGTAATCCCATGCCTCTTCCCGCTTCAACTTTCACGGCTTCACTCTATCTCGATTTTTTTCATATAAAAAATATGTTTCAAAATTTCAGAATTCATATTAAATCAACAATTACGTATTAAAATATTTTTTTCAACGCCAGTACAAATGCTCGATCTCTGCTGTTCCAGAATGCTTTTATGTATATTTTACCACTTTTAAAAAGTCTCGTTGTTTTAAAATATTTCTCGAAACGTTCGCAAATGCGAACTTAGCATCCGGTGGAAGCGGATGTACTATATGCCTTGCAACCGAAATTCGACCTAATCGGCGTTCTGATATGCCATACATTTAGGAAGAGTGAGTTTCTTATGAATTGTTTGAATTTATTGTGTAGGTGTCTAGATGCTTATAAATAACGATAACCCACGGTCATACATAGCAATACAATGGTGACTATAGGAACTTTGTTTCATGTTCAGAATGTTAATACCCTTATTTAAAGTGTCGTTAATAGGTTTTCTCTGCTCTAACTACGAAAATATTTAATTTATTAACAAATAATCCTACTTCGCGGAAATTCACTTATTGCGGCAAAATCTGGAATGGGTACCGCGAAAACCAAGGAATTAGTGTAAAAGATTTTCTTTTTGAATTTACAAAATCTCAAAATTTTAAACCCGTGATTCTGCAATACAAAAGCAACAGTTGTAATTGTCATTTTAAATAGAAAAATTCAAACATTTTTTTTTTTATGAAAGGTATACTTTTTTACTTAATATTATTTTTACTTAGTATAATAAGTAATCGAAGAGCTGGCCATTGCTGTCGACGCACTTATATATTCAATGTTAGTTCATTGATTATAGAAATTCAGGGGTGGGAATCGATTTTTTCCTTGTAAAAAGTTATCCAGATTTAGAAATAAAAATGGAAATCAGTGAGTGCAAGGTCTGTCAAGTAAAGTGGGAAGAATTTCCAATCGAAGTTCCTGTAATTTAAAGATGGTCCGTTATGCAGTGTGTGGACGAGTGTTGTCGTGGAGAAGCAATGGACCAGAGTTATAATTAGCAAATAGCGAGCTTGTCCAATATAGTTTCCAATTCTTGATGGTTTAACTCAACATTAATTAAAATAAGACACAAATTACTTCGTTTTCACCACTTTAATTAGATTAAAAAATCTACATGTTTCGAGAACAATGTTCTCTTCCTCAGGATTATTGTGTACAAAAGTACTACTTGTGATCTTTAAAAGTTATACCTAACCCCTCACCCGCACCTTTACCGTAACACATTTGCTTGGTATAACTTTTAAAGATCTTTAGTACACAATAATCCTGAGGAAGAGAACATCGTTCTAGAAACATGTAGATTTTTTAATCTAATTAAAGTGGTGAAAAAAGAGTAATTTGTGTCTTATTTTAATAATAATGTCACCACAAAGTTCAAACCTTCATACAGAAGAAGAAAAAATATTCTTCGAATAGTCAACATTAATTGTTGTGCCAGATCTCAAGATGTAATGAACAATCTACCATACAGTCACAAGCAGTTTCTTTTGACGCGATTTGCGTTTGGGATATTATTTGGCTGCCTCCTCTGGGTCCAACCATTGCGACGAACAAGTTCATACGGTCCCACTTTGCAAACTTCATTGTTTTCCAACATGAAAAATGAATCAATATCATTTTGTCACTTGTGTTAAAGGCCGTTGCTAATTCCGACACGGTTTGAGATGAATCCGCTTTCACTATAGCTTTCAATTCTTCATCATCGGCTGTAGTCTCCGGTCGTTTGCCAATATATACAATTTGAATTGGGTTGAATTACCAACAAGAAACTTAAGTGAAAATAAATATAATTAATATTATATTATTCGTACGTAAAATTAATGAACCTTTGTTTAATATCAAAATAATGACTTGTTTCCAAAAATTTATCGGAAAATTCCGAATATTCTTTGCCATTTAACTTTCGTAATTTTTATTTCGTTTTGCGAATATTAAGGAAGTTGTTAAGTTGGTTAAAAATTTGATTTTATATTGAATAATTATTATTGCGTCATCAATAATGTATGGTTCACTAACAAAAACGTAAAGATGTAGTGGTGATAGTATGTACCCACATTAGATCGACGTGCGTGTATTGAGATCAGTGCACCAACACGCCGGCAGCTAACAGGCTGGGCATATGAGAATTTTGTGGGTAAATAATCAATCTCTTCAGTTTTTTAACCTTATTTCCTCAGAGGTCGGTCTTTTGACGGATGCCTTTTGATGGAACAAAGAAGGTCCCGCTCATTTAACCAGCGCTGGGCTCCATACACGTGAAGGCTATATACCGCGCATGTACCGCACGGCGAGCAGCGGGGAACTTAAAATGTGAGGCCTGGTTCCCGGTCATTTTTCGGCACGAAATTCTACATTTTCTCGAGGACAATTTTTAGCGATATATTTTAAATTTAATATCTTTACAATAAGAATTTGAAAACAAAGGTATACCGAGAATATATGCGAAAATAAGAAAACGAAATAACTCGCCTCATATATTTTCTTAACCATCCTTTCCTCGTTCATACGTTCCACATGACCAGTCCATCTCAGCACTTCTTTCTTTATTCTATCTACCACACTACAGCCAGCATTACATTCGCTTCGAATTTGTTCATTCCTCCCTCACATTTTTTACAATCACATCACATAAAATAATCGTGAAATAGTAGTATGCTTGTGTTAGCGTTTACGCAGCGCCATCTGGTAGCGTTAGTTTCGCTAGCGTCATTTCTGGCGCGAGATAAGGCCGTTAAAACGGCGCTTAGTAGTTAGTGGCGGACATTGTTACGTGGAAAATTGTTACTGTATATCATGACGATATTGTGGCGCAAATAAAAACTTCACGGAGGAACGAACGTTTCAGCGCCTCTGGCCCAGAAAGTTCCTTACTTAGAGCACCAACATTAGCGCACGGGCGTGCACACGTGCACACACACCCACACATCGCCGCGCTGCGGCTGTCATTGAATATTTATGAACAGCCAACTCCGAGACTCACACCGCATGAATACCTTACAACCCTGTCCGGAGAGCCAAATACTGCGGTCGAGCTCGCGCGATTCCGTAAAAAGGGACCCGACAGGGAGGCGCCGCACGCGGACGGGGGACGAAAGAAATCGCCGTTTCGCCGAGTGCGGTTGAATTTGAGATGAAGCTGGTTGCGCGCGAACCGGACTTAGGCCTACCAAAGATGGATGGACGGGAAAAACGGGACGATCTATTAATATTAGAACACAGCGACAATGTACAGCGTGAGCAAAAAGTGTTTCGCATTAATTTATACGTATCTAAAATATATTTCCATGTGATATTATATATATTTCAATGCAATAGAAGGAGGTACTTCTGTACTGGTAGTACTACGTATGACCTAAGTAAGGTAGCGTATTATGAAGAAAAAATTGTGTAATACCAATATCGAAGGTTTATATGATATGGACTATGTTTTGAATAATAACACACAATGCAATTGATACTGAGAGTAGGAAGAAAAGGAATTAATAAATAAAAGTGCATACGATGTTTTACTCTAGACGTTAAAGTTAAAATAATCTAACACATTCTGACATTTGTGGAAGTTTTTTGAAGTAAGACATTATGTACTTACACGTTTGCGGGTTTCCTCAAGTATACATTATTTCACCTCTGTCTCTCAATTACTTGTAGGATAGAACACAAGCATGGTACTCCTATACTTCGCAACAAACTGCTTTCTATGATGATCTTTCTAACACTTCTCCAGCGATAAAATGTTAATCTTAAAAAAAAAGCCCATGTTCTATTTTGGTCCTATTTACTACGATGTCTTCCTTTTATATTGTATTATGCAAGAACACACTATGTTTAGTTCGTTCTATAGCTTTCTTGAGCTTTGAGATGAGGCCTATTATAATAAAGATGAGACGCAAGATGTAAAACTTTTGAAGTAACTAATTTGCACATAGTTCTGCCGAAAAGGTAGACAGAGAGAATAAAGTGCCACCTAATTCTGTTCTGACTACATTCATACATTTTTGCAAACCAGCTCGACGATTTTTGAGAATGAATGTTTTTTTTTTTAATAATTTACAATGTACTGAATTTGAGATTTAAGAGGAAATATAGCGCTATATCTTCCAAAATAATGTTTCCAAATCTCTATTAAAAGCAAATGCAATAATATTTACTTCCACTGCCAAGGTGTGTCACGTGACAAAATGGCTGCTTCATATTAAATGTCGATTTTATACTGAATCATCATAGCAAAGACGGCCAGTTATCTAAATTGCAAAATATCCAATTATCTAAATAGCATTATTTATTTATTTATAAACTATAATAAAAGTAAACTGTTTTTAAAAACTTATTTCCAATAAGATGTAGGTTTCATAGATTCCAGAAAAATTTCCTAGAGTAATGACAGGTTTTTTGTATTCATCACAGAAACACCGCAGAGGAATATCGCTTGTTTTTATCCCGTTATTTTAATCGGTTGTTTTTGGTACAGTTATTTGGGATTTGTGTCTGATTGTATCGAGATTGATTACTAATATATGATTATTATCTAATTACGACGGTTGCCGGTCGAATTGCGAAAAACCCGATGAGATAAAAATTTCAAATAACGGTTGGTGCGTCACCGGTTAAAATATCATCACGAATATAAATTGCGCGATTACCGAGTTTTCCGAGTCACCCTGCACTTCAGCGTCGCGACAACTGACGGACGTAGAAATATGGCGGCGGTCTGTAAACACACCTTCGGCTGAAAAGTTGCAGGGGGCGGGGCGGGCGGGGGGCTCGTTAGGTATTCCCGGAATATAGAGTAGTGCTCTGTGCCCCGGATACTTCTTGGTCAAAGATGGTGAAAGTGTTGGCGACCCGCCCATGAATACTTGATGGCGACACGTCAACATTTTTACCAACACACTCGCAACACGGCTGAGGAGGTGGTATCAACCACGTCCCTTCTGTGGTCCCAGGTGTCGCTGTCTTGGCAATCGATCTTCTGCTATAATAAGTACAACTAGCTGTGCCCGCGCGGCTTTACACGCGAAGACTTTTAGTACACTATTTGGATCATCGTAGCACTTTCGCGAACCTTCTAGAACATCCTCTAGAACTATATATATTGATTGCTCCTCACATATAACTATCTTGCTTCAGTCTTGTATTTGGCCAATAAAGGATACACCAAGAAATTACAAGTGATGCAAAACAGAGAAATGAGATTATATTAAAAAAAGTGAATACACCAGAATTGAAGAAATTAAAAGAGCTTCAGTTGAAAACGGAAAGGTTTTTCCGAAACATGTAGGTGTAATTAATGAATACAGTAGATTAAAACAAATAATAAAATTAATTTTAAAATGTCAGTCTACAAAGTTGCTCAAGCAATTGAAAAAATAATTTAGTTATGACTACTTTAGTAATTGTTGGTTGATTTAGTTAATGACTTCACAAAAGACATGCCTCATAATGTGGTAAAATATGTAATCCATCAGTATTCGTTATCGTCTTCACACTCAGTCCCTCATTACAGAGCATCGTGACCTCGCTGGCATTGAGAATGGTTCACCAAACATCTTGGTTCAATCTGCTCATGGGTAGCATAGATCTTCTAGGAGTTTTTTTGAGAGGATTGCGGAGAAACTGCCTCCAACTTCCCGATTTTTTTGCTCGTATTTTCAATTTTCCGCACTCCTCTTTTTCACAAAAATCAGTTCTTTCAGATTATCTGCTTCATAGCGATAGACATAAACAAGGGTGAACGGTGAATATCGAGGGTCCTGTGAAGTGATTATTTCGAACTTTACTGGAGAGCAAGTTTTTTCATTCTGAATTTGTCAATATTTATTTTATTATTAAACGATTTCCATATTTTCTTTTTATTATTTTTATTTTTTTATTTTTCATTTATTGGTTTTCTTGCAGCCATATAATTAAATAAATAAATATTTATTTTACCAATTAGGGCCAATTACAAGAAAACACATATGTACAAGAATATTATAAGATATGGTAAGTAATAAAATTTTTAACTTAATTATTATATAATTAATATAAATTAACTTTGTTTAAACCACTTATTTATTGAAAACAATCAACATGTTTCAAAGCCAATGGCTTCTTCATCAGGAAAACAAAAATAATATTTAAAAATCGAAGTATAGATCAAAATATTAAAAAGTTATATATGGAAAATAATAATATAAAGTACCTAATTAATATGAAAATAAATTTAAAAGATAACTATTTGCAAAAAGGACCTGATTATTTATAATATTCAATTTACTATTTACACTCTTTCTTATTTCCAAAATTTCTAATTTATCAAATTGTGATTCTGTATAATTTGTATGTAAAATTTGTAAACCCTTATTAATATCAAAAGAATGACCCGTAGCCAAAAGATGGTTAGCAAATTCAGAATAATTATTACTATTTAAACACCTTAAGTGTTCTTTAATTCTAATTTCAAAATTTCTACACGTTTTTCCTATATAAAAATAATCACAATCATTACAAATTAATTTATAAACACCCGATTTTTTTTAAAAATTATCCTTATCTTTATTATTTAATATGTATTTTTTTAATTTATTATTAGTATAAAAAGCTGGTTGAATAACATTTGAAATATTTTTAACTATTGAATTAGAAATTTCATTATTTATAAATATAATTTTCCTCCAATGTTTATCAGAATCACAAATTGAAGGGTAAACAAAAGATTTAAAAAAATTTTTCTTGTACTTTTTATTTAACATAATATCAATTAATTTTTTATCATAACCATTATTAAACGCGATCTGTTTAATAATTTTTAATTCAATATTAAAATTATCAACAGATAATGGAATATTAATTAATCTATTTAACATTGAATGAAAAGTTGTCAATTTTTGAGAATATGGATGGTTAGAAAAATTGTGTATAACTATATCTGTGTATGTATCTTTACGAAATATGTTAAAATCAATTTTATTATTAACAATTGAAATATTCAAATCCAAAAAAATTATGCTAGAATTTTGTATTTCTATGGTAAATTGAATCTTTTTATGAAGTTTATTTAAGAAATTAAGAAAAATTTTTAGTTGTCTTTCAGTACCAGTCCATATACATAAAATGTCATCAACATATCTTTTCCAAAAAAATACATATTTTAATAACAAAGCAGAACTATTAAAAATTCTTTTCTCTAAATTATTTAAAAATATATCAGCCACTAAAGGACTTATACTAGAACCCATTGCTAAACCCTCATTTTGTTTAAAAATAGTATTATCAAAATGAAAGTAATTTTGATTTAAAACAACATTAAAAAGTCTATTCAAATCATTAGACAAATCTTTACAAATATTTGAAGAATTTAATAATTCATTAATAATAATTTTACTTTCTTCGATTGGAACACTAGGAAACAAATTTACAACATCTAATGAAACTAAAAATGAATTATTTGGAATATTCAATACTTTTAAATGGTCAACCAATTCAAGAGAATTTTTAATGGTATATAAAGGTTTAAAAATATTACTTTCAACAATTATTTTGTTTGATATAGCTGATAATTTACTACTAGGTGCATTACAATTAGATACAACTGGTCTAATAGGTTGATCAATTTTATGAATTTTATATTAATTATAATTATGTTACCACAAAATAAATTTGCTACATTTGAAGAAGAAGTAATTATTATATGTTTTTTGTGAAATAAGAAACACATAGTTTTTAAAATCACATACGCCCTTCTGCATATCCCAAATCATGGGTCCGGTATTCACTTAATACCTACTCATTTGTATTGTAATATATTTTAAATATTTATTTGTTTAATCGCTCTCGAATTTACAAAATATATATCAGTACATAAAAAATAACACCAAAAAGCATTCTATTAATGGCATGAATAATAAAACACTAAAAAAATGTATAATAAATAAATCAAAGGAACCAATGATATCAGCTACAAATATAAAAACATGTATGACAAAATAAATACAATTTGATAGATCAAAACTGATAATTATTCGTCATCTTTATTTGTTTCCGAAAATCTGTCAATGCTTGATAAAAAAAAGCCTCGTTGGTGGTCAAAATTCCAATACATTTTAGAGATTTTTCAACATTGGCTCTCGGTTAAGCTATTTTGAACATTTATTGAAACATTATTACAAACATATTACATTTATTGAAACGTCTTATACATTCAGTTCATTGATAATTTTCCACTTTTTTCTTTGATCTATCAATGCTTTTTATCATATAAATCGTATTGTTTACCTTAAACTTCACCCGCGCGGCGTAGATTTTTTGTTGTTGATAATTTGGTTTCTTTTCACCAACACCACCACCATTATTACCTATTTTAACCTATTTAAGGTCAACACCAGCATTACCTATTTTAATTTCTTGATTATTTGAGAGTACGTTTTCATTTCTGTTAGATGATGATTCTAATTCATTAAATGAAATATCCGAATCACTTTTAAAATTATTAAATACGTCGGTCATCCCCGTTGATGGTCGAATTTAATTTGCAATTAAATTAACTACGATCTCCTGATCATTGATTGTCTATGACGAATAAGAAACATAGAAGCGAAAGATACTACTGCATTAATTTACTTATACAAACATTAATTTTTATCGGGGAATCTACAAATATGAAAAGAGTTTTTATCTTATTATTAGCTCAGTACAGTGTAAATTCACTTACTGCACGTACATTTTCCCATCAAGTCAATTAACCAAAAGATATTTTAAACTTTTACTCCCTATCAGTGTTAGTTGTCACTGTTTCTTAAAATTCTGGCTAATTATTATTTGAAAGATCGCAATTCTGCTATTTATTGTTTTATAAATGGGTTCATAAATATTTGAATGAATAAATATTACCAAGCAATTTTCTATGAACATTAAATATACCTTCATAAATAATTAAATTTTTATTTTATTATATATGTACCTATTACTTACTTAATATTATATATTACTTACTTATTATACTTACTTACTACTTTACTTATTATTTTACTTATTGCTTACTTATAATTATATATATGTACCTATTATTTACTAATTATAACTAAATTGTCTATACATATAAAATGATGAATATGTACATTTTATCATTTTATTATCTTTAAATGTAAAATGTAAAGAAACTCCTCTTCTGCACACGAGTCTATGTCACTCATGTAGAAGAGAAAAATCCAACATATGTAACTAGCTGTATTTAAAAAAAAAATGTATTTGTAAAAAATTTAAAAATAAAAAAATAAAATAAAAAATTAAAGAATGATCCTGACTCTTAAAATATAAAAATACATCGGAGAGATATCGTTAAATTGGGGCGATATCAGAAATTATCAATTTGCATGAGATTGGAGAATTTTTTTAGAAAACTTTGAATAAAAAGGATGTCTATTTACTATATAAAAGTATGTTTTAATTTTTTGAAATGCTAGGGCTTGTAGAATATTATATTTGTAAAAAAACTGTAAACGATCTGTAATTTAGACCTGTCTAAATAATCAATCTCGTATTTCTACTTAAGTTCAAAACAAATAACCAAATTGTTACTAATTTCAATAACAAAAATCAGTACATCTCTAATAATAGAATAATAATAATAATAATTCCTAATATAATAATGATAATGATAATAATTATATTATTATATTAGGAATTATTATATTATTCCATAATAATAATAATAATTATTATTATTATTATGGTATAATATCTCAAATATGTATTCTTACACCACTTAATATTTTAGAATATCTTTCAAAATATTACATCCAATTTCTATTATTTGATCGATTTTCACTTCCAAACCTTACAAAAAAGTACGTAATACAAGCTGGTAATAATAAGGAGGGAAAACGATAAAGATAAACCAAGCATTTAACCGTAATACCAGTTTTTAAATGTCATCGCATATTTATTTTTAAAAAATGCTGCAATTTAACATAAGTACGTGATATAAGAGGAAGGGATAGAATATGATAATAATTCAGGAATAAGGCTTAACTTCAGGAGTCGATGATGTACAGTGAAACAAATATTTTCAATGATATGCCAGAAGACGTAAGAAAGGAGTAAAAATAAATTTCAATTTTAACTTGTATTCTTGAAAATGTGTATTGTAGTTAAGCATACTTTCTACTATTTTTTTTAATTTTTATTATTTAATAATACACTAACATAATAATGGGTACAGTATACATAAATATCAAAAGATTTTTATTTAAAACCAGCCCATACAACGTAAAAAACATCAAAAAAGAAACATACCAAAAAATAGGTAAGTTTAAATATGAGTAAATTTTTTAGTTTATGTATGTGTAAGTATGCTTATGAATGTACTATTTTAAAAACAGTGAACGTAAAATAAAAATAAACACCACGTAAACCTTGTAAAATAGTGCAAGCAGTTGAATTATTAATCGGAGATTTTAAATACTACTTTGTTGCCCTCTCACCCCTGTATACCCCCCTGTAGTACCACATAGTATTGCAATACTCTATTGACTATTTAATAATGATTTTATCATGTAACTATCTCACAGTTGCAAATATAAAAGAATTGACCTCTTTACATTGCTTCTGCACACAGCATCACACATTACCTGAACCTAAATTTACCAGTCTTCAAATAAACATAAAAATAAAGGAACAAATTTTAAAAATGGAGTGCTTCACTAAAATTCCAAATATTCACACTCGGAGCAATAAGATTTTCATTATGGAATTTAAAAGGAAATTCGAGAGAAATTTGGGTTGAGGAAGGAAGTTTTCTTGTAATAAATCATGAGGACGACGGCTGGTAGCGCGGAGAGGAGTTGATGACTCGTTAATAATCTGAATGCAAAATAATATCAATAAAACCGATCCACTCCCTTCAAAAACCTGCGGGAGAAAGTGATAAACTGCCAACTCTAAAGCCCTGCCACCCTAACGCGCCTCAGGGGTGGTTCACTAGCGACGTTCAAAGGCTTTCATTTATTATTATTATAATCCTTAAAAATGTGCTTATATAAATACATAAACGCTAATTTATAAAATAAACAAAAAATATTCATCAATTTTTAAGGGATCTAAAATTAATACTATCTACCTATGTATTAAATGTGTTATATTTATATATTTTGTTCTATTCATATTACTTAAAAATTTAAGGTTTATATTACAGTCGTTTTTATTTAGGTATCGAAACAACGCATATTTTGTGCAAACCGTACGGATGTGAGATTCGATTCTCGACCTTATCATCATAGCGTTATCAGAAGAATACCTACCCCGTTGCCGCGGAAGTCAAGGACGTACTAATTAATTCTTGCGCGGTCACCGTCGTTCTTATTTCTTCCAGCATTTCATTAAACTTCTTCATAGCACATTGACTTCTTTCTTAATAGCAGTCTCATTATATCTCTTCCTCTTGTACTCATATATGTGGGGTATAGAAGTTAAGGCAGCAATATCCAAAAAAAGAAAAAATGTTTTGAATGCAGTTACCGAGGATTACAAATTTAAAATGATTTTATTGATTTCTAGATTTTATGTATCTGCCCCTTCTAAAAACATATTTTCTATAAATTAAAAGGCTATCTATCTCCTATAAAATCTCGAATTCAGTACTTTATAAATTAGTAATCATCGATGACTGCATACATTTTTTTGGATATCGCTGCCTTTGCTTTTATACCTCACATATAAACAATTCTAGTTATTCTCATCTAGGTACTATTTTCTTCTCTTCTCTTCTTCTTTTTAAGAGGCATTTAATCATGGTTAGCTTTGGCCCTCTCAAGAGTATTACTCAATTCATTCCTGTTTTTCCATTGCTTCAGTTTTTAATTTCTTAGGAAGATGTCTTTGAGTGGCCTTTAGAGGCCTCACAGAACTCGAAAGTCTATGACTACAGTCACTACAGATCAACATCCCCTCTCGACATCACTTTGTAGATCGCTCTCCTTTGCACTCCTCTACATCTTGCAGTTCTGTTCGTCTATGCTTTGGATTTCCCCTAGATCTTGGTACTATTGACGTGCGTAGGGGGGATTTGTGCATCCAGAGGACTCTTGGTACATGTCTCACTGCAGTTTCCTCGGGATATCTGAGACAACACACGCATCTTTCCTTAAATTTCATGTATACGACCCTATAATGCAATGCTTGTTTGTTTAACACACAATTGCCTTCCGATCATTTGAATTAAGAATTCAGTATTTTTATTTTTAAAAATCTATAAATTGAGTTATTGATTATCAAAGTACCTATACCCAAAGACCATTTTTGTTTTTTTAGATTTGAAAGTCAATATTTTCTCTTAGCTCATTCCTAGGTTTTAAATATTGATTATCTATCATTTCAAGAAAGGGAGGTTGGCCACAAAATGACATGACCAGTTTAGCCAGATACTGGAAGATGTTCCTGTTAGAAGCATCAACAATTGGAACCAATGCGAAGATTTATGAATGTGGATGAGGCGAGAGTTAGTTGAGGCGTGCATCAGGATAGAAAAGTGTTGCTACTCCAGCGGAGAAAAGGCGCGATAGTAACTTAGTTAGTGTCGGTTGTTTGATAGTTGGTAAGAGTAATAGTTAAACAAAAGGCATAGACATGGAAACGCAAATTATTTTTTTTGCTTTATTATTACTACTGATCAAACAACCTAATTAGATATATATAGAACCAAATAACAAATTGCTCAATTTTTAGAAATATTATCTTTTCTTACTTATACACCTTAATATGGCCAATCAATTATTATTTTAGTTACTCATTTTTGTACATTAAATTATAAAAACTTGCTTTATTATACAGCAACAGAAATATATTTAGAATAACTCTTCGAAATCATTACCTATCCCAATACAGAATATTTTGATATAATAACATAAACGAAAATCGTAGTAAAATAAATAAATACGGATATATCTGTATATTGTTACGAAAAATAACGGAATAATAACCGATTTCACGGCGTCGGCAGTCCGCAATTTACGTAACAACAAAATCGGGAATAAATGAAAAAATCCCGTCCCAGCGGCCCGCATGTCGCCGGTCTCCCCTCCCCATTGTTTGCGCTGGAGCGACCTGCTAATATAATATTAATGTACTTCATTATTCGAGCAATTGGAAACCGTTTGCCCCCGGCTACCCCCGCGGGATTATCCGGGAGAGGGGGGGGGTGGGTGGGCCGAGTTGGATCAACATATGCTTCGCCTAATTAAACTAATATTTGAACTTTTCCTCCCTCGCGAATCGAGAATTTTTCTTCGCCGTAGATTTGATGGTGAATAATTTATGCACTCGGTGTGTTTGGGCGCAGTTTAAATGGTCTGAAAACGAGAGGGCGCGGCTCGGCGAAACGCTTGAGTCAATAATGCGGATAATCACTTTATAACCTAATAAAAACCGTTTATGACGCGAGCATTTCCTTTTTATTAACCTTTGCACTAACGTTTTCGAAAAACTTCTTAAGAATATCGTAATATCAATTTTGATGTCATATTTATTAAAGCTGAACAATATTAATTATTTTATTTGTTTCTTTATTAAATCATTGGAGTATAATGTTTAGAATTGTATTAGAATATAGTAACGAATAGCTTGTTGGTATAATGGTATGACGCTTGCCTGGTGATCAGGTGGTCGGTGGTTCGACCCCCATTCCAGGACACAAGCAAGTTAGTCCTAGCTCCATAGCACAAGGGTTTAGCGTAATTTGAAAATTATAAGAATATTAATGTGACACGTATTTCGCGATCGCATCCCTATTACTTAAAAAAAATACACTGGCGCTGAAGAATTCAAAAGTACCTACGTTATATTTAAGTATTGTATGTTATGTGTGGGGTATAAAAGCAGAGGTAGCAATATCCAAAAAAAAAAATGTAGTCATCGAGGATTAATATTACCTTCAATACTCGCCCCATATATTTTCTTAACCATCCTTTCCTCGCTCATACGTTTTACATGACCAAACCATCTCAGCAATCCTTTCTTTATTCTATCTACCACACTAGAGCCAACATTATTTTCACTTCTAATTTGTCCATTTCTCAAAGATTTTCCACTCAAGCGCATTTTCACCGCATTCAGTCATGAGAGTCACCAAACCTGACCTAACCTAACCCATTCCCATGCGCTATTGGCTCTACAACTCTTTTTATCTCACTTTCTAGCCCCATTCGTAAATCCCGGGCAACACCGGGCATGTGTCGGTAGTGTTATATAATACATTTCCATCTACAATGTACGTAATTTGAAATAATCAATCAAAGTTTTATACATTGCAGAATGCAATAGTAATTATTATCAAATTTAGAGTTGAAATTAATTTGCATAATGCTTAAATTAAACACAGGGTCCCTTGGGAGATTCTTTCATGTTGAGCAAATGAATAAGGAGAAAATGATGAGAAAGATATATGAAGCAAGGGTTAAGGCGCCGGATATAGAGGGTGGCCGCGGAAGACTTGGCATGACCAGGTTAATCAGATACTGGGAGATGGTCTTCAACAATAGACGGGCACGTAAGCGACAATCTCTGAATATTGCCAAGAAAGTCTTTCGAACGGTCCACATGTATCTAGAACCAACTGAATCATTCCTATAATCACTAGAAATTTGGAGAAACTTATAGAACCTTCTCGAGGCATCCCGAAATCAACGTTTTGTATAAAAGGCGAGCGGATGCGCGCCCGGAGAGTTATAGACCAGCGATAAAATACGGGAGTACCTACCGACAAGCGAGAAGTTTTCTAGTACGAAATACGAAATTTAGTATGAATTTAAGAATGGTTCTCCGATTAAATTCGTGTCCAGTAATTAATTTGATTAATAAAATTTTCATTTATTTCCAATGTTTCATTGACCTCCCACAGTCACGATTCCGTGAAAATATATTGTTTCAGGACAGCAGAATGTGGCGCTCTATTCTCGCTGTGGAAATTGCGTAATGGTAAGTTACTTAGGGCCGGTTGTACCAACTCTGATTATGGTTGACGAAGACAGCTTAAATTGTGAACCTCTTTTAAGCCGGCGCGCGTGCGCTTTGCGCTTATGACATTTGTCATCAAAAACATTTTATTTCAATTTTTCGATATTGTAGTGTCTGTAGCGGCTTACCCTGTACACAGTCCAAGAATCCAAGTTGGTACAACTAGCCCTTAGGTTCTAGTTATATTAAATGTATGTAGGTACTTCAAACCAAATTTTGCGTACGCAGAAATCATTCACTTTTAGAGTGGTATAAAGTTTTCACAGTCGAATAAATTCGTACCTGAAGTCTCCGGCATTAGAAGTAGTATTCCACGCCAATGACGTTGACGAAAATCTGTCCCAAACACCGACACATTATTAACTCTTCATTCATGAAAAATTGTAATATTGACAAATAGCTCGAGCCTCAAGAATATTGACGAAGAATGGTGACCAGGTTGTAGTGTCTGTGTGGTCCGTTTAGTCAGGCTTGTAATCCCGTTTTCGGCAAACACAGCGATTAGATTTGCTTCGAATGGGATTTTAATGTATCGAATAGCGTTTTATTTTTTTGTTGTAAAAGACGTGTTGTATGAAAGTAACATCTTTGACAGTCGGCGGAATATTTTTGAACTTATTATGTATTTCTGATTGTATCGATCCCAAAGGCCGTCTTTTATTATAAAAAAGTTATATTTGTAGTTGTTTACTATGTTTATATATCATAATATAGTGGGAAACGCTTCTGTTGTAATCATGAATAATGTTATTACAATCCCTCTATATAAAATGAGTTTAAACCAATTCGCTTATTGTAATTATTAAAATAATTCTTGCTATATACCTTATTTCTTTATATATCTTACCTATTATGTACTTGCATGTGATAATTTCGGTTTATATATCCAAGCCCCCTTATCTATACTAATATATAAAGTGGTAAAGTTTAAATATAGGAGATAATCTCCGAAACTACTCATCCGATTTCAAAAATTCTTTCACAAATATTTAGAATGGACTTTCAGGGTGAACAAAGGTTATATATTGTCCCGTTAAAATAAAATCTATTTTATAACTAAAGTCGACGAAAAAATGGTCGAGCGATGCGTTTTTTACAAACGCTGCCCTAACATTTATATAGAGATGTTGTAGAACTCAAGAAATTCTATAAGTAATATGCGACAACATATATCTATATGTTAAGGTTAATACGCAAATTGATAAAATATAACTAAAAGTCATAAGAAATGTCAGAAGCCGCGCGGGCATAGAAATACAGTACAATTTATTCAATATATGTATACTTTTTTTTTATTATTTGTTTACGCCCATTAGGTATAGGCTTTTACATAAAGAATATAATTTAAAATTCAAAAAGCACATACATTAAACAATATCTGTATAGCACCAAAAAATGAGCATAAAAATTATATGGAATGTGTGGGACTGCACTTATCTCCCCACATACTGGAATAAAGTTTTATTATTATTATTATAATAATCATGACCATTGCTATTAATTCTCATAATTCATTTAAAATAACATCTTTCTTTAAAACATTATTTCAACCGAGGCATAACGTTTATTTTTAATGTAATGTATATGTGACGACGAAGTATCAATAGATTCAGTGCATAAATGTTAATTGACGAGGAAGAAAATATCGACAATTATTATTGGGTGATTAGAAAGTGATCAATATTTATACTGTTGCGATAGTCAACAAATGTTGATATTTTTTAAATTGTTGCTTAAAAAAGTTGTTTTTAAGAAATGCAGCTTACACATATGAGTATTAATATTTAATAGTGTATTGTCACGAGATTGTAGAAACTGAAAGAATTACACGTTGTCGAAGATTTTACAGCGCTCTGGATGTTTTACAGCGAATTTTATAGTTTGGGTACACGAGAATAAATCGGAAACAACTAGAAATTTGAGAGTGTAAGAGAGTGAAATTCGCGAGCACAATAAATTTGTTGTGACAGTTCGGTGATTCCACAGAAGAGAAACCAGAGACAAGCGAAACCGCGATTCAGTGTGACTAGCGAAATACCGAAATATGTATATTAAAAGAGTTGGTACCTACCGAGTGAATAAGCGCGACCACAGACGTTCAAATATTCTAGAAATACGACTATTAAGTGTCCACAGCAAAATTATTTGAATTGAAGAACAGTGCTCAAATTAAATTCAGTCCAGTGGTTTTGCTGAAATTTCCGCTAAAGCTGACCAGCGGAAGTACATATGTAAAAAATAATTGGTAAAGTATGATCTAGTGCATATCTACCAAAATCCAGACGGAGTAAAAGTACAGTTGCCGGCAAACTTCATGAAATTCTTTGGCTAAGTGGGGGAATGGGCAGAAGACGAAATTTGGGTCTCGTTGGTAGAAAGGTAGATGCGCAAACGTCCCCCCACTACGCCGCAGAATTTCAAGATGTTTGCCGGCTACTGTATAACATAGATTTGATAGATTTAATACCAAAGTTAACTAATAAAGTCGAAAGCGTCAAAACTATGGAATAAATAGCTTTATGCGCTCATAAACCACTGTAAGTGAAATTTTATAATTCGAACCACAATCTAACGTGCAGTGCTTACTTTGAGCGAGGGCTTTCATATGAAACAAAAAGTTAATTTCGTATAATTTATTGTTCTCAATTTTATGCGTACAATAAAATCGATGTACTCTACGTAAACTCGGATATCTACTAAAAATATATAATTGGTTTTTTTGTATCAATACATAGAAAGTACTTACTGTTCTCCGCAATACAAAATTGAAAAAAAAAGTTTTTACATTTTACTAAAAAAAACTGATAAAAGCTGATAAATATATAAATAAAATGTTTTTTGTAGATGTCTTAGTTTACGAGGGGGGGGACGAAATACTACTCTGACCAAGAATAGACATAAAAATAACGAAAGTTTTGTGAAAAATCTACGACATATATAGGTACAGGGTTATTTGGAAAACATTAAAAACATCGCAGGATTATATTTCTGCTTTAATTATGAGTAGGTATAAAATGATCAAGTAACCATGACCATATCTCCATAGCTATCAATAGCTATGGAGATATGCGACATTTAAATTTGCGTTTTTTTTCAATACTTGACTTATTTTTGTAAAACCTTGGACTATCATTAGAGTAACTTATATCGAATATGAAAAATTTGTTCCATCTAATACAAATCCAATAAAATAATAAAAACCTTCCGATTCCAATTGAAAAACAATTTGAATTTCTGCGAGCCTTTTATCATTTTATTTAACTTGTATTGATAACTCTATTCCTGTTATATCATAATCGATCATAAATCAAATATTGGCGTAGACCATGCATGAGAAGATGTATGAAACTAAACAGGCAAAAGTGGTGAACGGAGACAAAAAAGTGTTACCTTTCATTGACTCACCGATGGTTTATAAATTAGTTAGTTAAAAAACATTATTTTTTAAAGATAAATAAAGTCCACCCCAGTACAACGTAACTTAACAACAGCGGCGTGTAGCCAGTAATTTTAAATGTGTTTTATTTAACTAAAATTTTTACAAAATAAAACAAGTATTTCGTAAAATTTAGGTAATCGTAATCATTTTTATAACACTTTTCAAATAAATATTTGATTTCTTTTTTTCCAAGATTTTTTCCTTTTTTTCCAAGATAAATGTTTACCTACAATTCATCCTTCAATATACTGACTGCACCCGCTTATTTAACCATTTAATGGATACAAATACTCAATCAGACAAATTCCTTAAATGATTTAAACATAGTGTACCGCTCCGGCGATGCCGATCAGTAAAATGCTAATATTTTATCGAAATGTCCTTACCTGTTTCGTCGGTTCTAAAAAATAAATAAGTTTGAAATTGCGCACGTACGCTGCGTTGTAAGCATTTAAAAAGTATACTCCGGATTTATTTCCCACGAACTTCGCAAAAAAACCTTAAAAACCTTTTTTAAATGGGACCGTGAGAACTCAGATTCAATCACCCTTGTCAATTGTACCCACCCTTAACAATTACATTGCATTGACCTTCATGTCTTGTCTATTGAACTGCAGATATTATACGAGTATATCTCTAGGTTTGAAACATAATATGTCGTGTTGAATCTGACACAATTGTGTCAAAACACAGTTCAAACTCAATCCTTTTTAATTGACGTAACAATGGATGTATCATAAAAAAAGGATTGACATTTTATGGTAAAGGGGTGTTTATTATCTGGTCGTTATAATGTATTTATGATTATTACAATGATACATACCTTTTGCACTTTGAATAAATGTATTTTAAGGTGAAAAAATTTGTGACTGTAGCACAATGAAAATTGACAGACTAACATTATTATATACATTATTCACTTAAAATCATTGACTTAATAAATTAATTTTTATTAGAAAGTATTTTGGACCTAATATTATACGATAAATTAAATACAAAATGTTCAATATTTTTAAAGCAATATGCCCTAAAATCTAAATCTAAATTCTTATTGTTTATATTCACTGTCGGGTATAACAGATTAGTTTGCCTTCTTTGGCAAACATTTCTGTCTAGTTGAGGAAGAAGTGAACATATTTTATCGATCTACTTTCACATCACACACTATTATAACTACAGAAATTATTCGAAAAAAATATTGTAAAGGTGCACGTTTTGCACTCAGTCTATATTGACCTTAATAAACACACATATTTAGGTTATATATTTACGTTATAAATAATTTTGATAAGGTAAATATTTTTTTTTGTATTTCTTGGGCACTTACAATATAACCTCCCTCACCCCTCCCACTCCACAAATCACCCCCACCCCCTAAAGACACCTAATACAGTACTTTCGCATTTTAGATTAGTTTAAATAACGCTCCTTAATGATACGGACGTGTCGAAACCGGTAGCGTAAATTCTTTAATAAGTAACAAATTGTTCATTGTAAATTTAAACTCTTTAATAATATCTAAGGTAAATATAATTAATAATATGTGCGTGGTTGTATTAAATCGAATTACATCAATGAACCTAACCTTAACTGTGTATTAAATCAATTTAACCTGAATCATCTTAAGAATTTAGTTTAAACCTGAAAGGAGATAGTTTATTTTAAGTTTTACTATATTTTTTGAATAAAAATATCATGACAGAGTTTAAGAATTACTTTTCGCAAATTGAATTGCAAAGAAGAATATAAAATGAAGAAAAATTGCGTAGGTGTTAAAACGAAGGGGTTTACACACATCCATTGATATGGGGTACAATATGAAAATTCACCTCATAAAATGACGATAAGCGTCTCGTAAAGGCAACAAAGGGCCATTGCAAAAGTAGGGTGCCAATGCGAGGGATGAAGCGCGAGAAAAATGTAAAACCTATGTAAGAAAAAAGTAGAAAATACTAGTTAATGACTTAGATAGTTAACGATGTAATTTCAAATATTTCAGATGATTTACTTGTATTCTAGTCTAGTTTGTAGTGTATCTTTTTATAATTTCACTAAAACAATGTTATAAAAAATCTGCTGAATTAATCTAAAAAAAAATCTATGGATATTATCTAAAAAAATTGTATTGTGCTGTATAAAATTTTAATTCTCTCTGTTGGTGACCAAAAAAAAAGGAGCAAAATTGTTTGAAGATTAAAAATAATTATATTTTAAATTTTAAAAATGATTGCAAATTCATTTCTATAAAGAAGACAAATTCTTTTATCAAAGAAAAAAATGAGTGTAGTTTACAAAAGCCAATCCAAAATTACTTTCCAAAGTTATGTAATTTGACTATATTCTTGTTCACCTTTTCTTAAAAAAATGTAAAAAATTGACAATTTTCAAAAAACAGGTTAGCTGCTAATCGTTAGCAAATATCTTCGTTCCATTAAGATAAATTATACGTTTCACAAAGACGAAGCTATTTAAATGAAAGTCTAGTTCTTGGGTTCAGTTCTTGGGTCAACGCCATTTTATAAGGGTGTAAACGCATGCCTTTTTGCCAAGTTGTAGTTAAAAGATCAGCGAAAGACGGGGAATCGATAAATTTATATTTAATTATGATGAATTATATGAAGTTTCACAGAGACGAAACTGTTTATGTATGAGAAACGTGGATGGATGATTCTTATACGATGTACCAGGGCTTACAACCTGTATGAGCTGGCTTAAGTGATCACTCTACACAGTGCAATCTTCATCAATTCCATCGTTAGAACTTCCATACATTATCAATTTTTTTTAAAGTTGTATATTTGTTCCAAATTGAAATATTCTATATATTTAAAGAGACTGTGCTAGAGTAGTCCTTTTCATGAAAAAGTATACATATACATCGCAGCTGATATTGAAACCTCTATAATTTTTACCATACTCAATTCGTTCCATACTCAACAGATAATAATTCTTACTAAAACAATTTACACGACTATAAAAATTAAATAAATAACTTGATACTTATATCTGATCAGCTGAAGGCCCAATTTCGCTTGAAAAACTATAATTATATTTATTACTACCTGTTTGTAATTTGATAATGTTTGCAGGTGTTTTGTATAAGCACGCGGGTATTCCTCCTGTTTTTATCGAAACATACAAGGAAAATTCATACCATCGTCAAAATAATAAAATCGCTCGATCATAAGTTAGTAGGTACTTGTACTGTGGAGGACGTCAAGTTTTATCTTCCGACATTGTTAACTTGTCAATGTTATGGAGGCATAGATAGCGCGAGTTGGGCTGGGGGTGAAATAATATTCTCCCCAATACCTCCTCACAAAGAAGAAATTAATTAATATAAAAAAAAAACAACATAAATCAGAAATCACTAAAATAAAATAAAAACAATCTTTTATTTTCAATATTCGTGTCATTTAGGAAAAAACTTTTAAAATAAATCAAATATTATAAGATTCTCTAGAAGTAACGTTGGATTTCTTGTCAGTTATAGGTATCATCATTATAATCAGAGGGGCTCTTCAATGGCCGTTGATATTTAGGGGGATTTAATATTGACTTTTTAGTAAATGGTCACACCCCCTTGTAAATGAAAGGATTTAAAATAAAAATCTCACTTTACTCACGTATTTTGGAAATATTATCTGGAAATATTATATAACCTAAATATATTTTTATATATTTTAAAAATATATTTGCATAAAGCAAATAAAGCATATTAATATTAAAAATCCATTTTTAGCTATAAAATTGGTTACAAATACGAACATCAAAGTTTCATCAATTGCAAAGTGGCACTTTTGTTTTATAAATCCCTCAAATATTCACCTAAAGCTTAATCCTCTATAAAATTGCTTTATCCAACGATATTCATTGTTAGTAAGAAAAAACACAAAAAAGCGGATTCGTTAGAATTTTTCCTACTGGCAAATATGTATCATATACATTGTATGTACTAATAATTGTCAAAAGTGCATACTTAAATGATAATAAACAAAAAATGCATATTGACTATTAAGATATGGTATTTCATCAGTATGATATGTATTTAACTAAAAAATGAGTGTGTTAAACCTCGATCAATTAAAACTAAAAAAATTTAGATTAAAGATTTGATGTCTACGCTAACATTACATTGTATGTTCCCTAGGACTTTTTGTGATGTTAAAAATAATTTTCCAACGTGCAAGATACCAACATTTGGTTTCAAGAATCTGACCGTAATGACTTTTTTTTTAACTTTAGGGTTATACATAAATAGATTACTTGTCTAAGACCACTAATGAGTTTAAGACTACACAACTAGTTTCGACAACTACCGATGTTGTCATCAACGGGTGATGATATAAACATATTTATATCATCACCCGTTGATGACAACATCTGTAGTTGTCGAAACTAGTTGTGTATATATATAACTAGTTGTGTATGTATATAAACATATTTATATCATCACCCGTTGATGACAACATCTGTAGTTGTCGAAACTAGTTGTGTAGTCTTAAAAACATTAGTGGTCTTAGACAAGTAATCTATTTATATATAATTGTAATGTCATTCCACAAAGTTAACGCCAATTCAATAAATAATATAACTTTAGGGTTAATACATGATAGCATAATATCATTTATAAACTCGTGTACAAGGGCTGAATTAGTTGTACCACGTAAGAATAATTCCCTATTTTAAAATCAAATTATATTTTCAATAATAATAAATAAATACGTTTTACAAAAAAAAAAAAAAAAAAGCCCGCGGTTGCGCAGCCAACATTGGCCACCGCTACCCTATCTTACAAAAGCAATGGGCACAGAAACACTTAGTTTTCCGTGGCAACTAAAATTTTTTTAGTGTTACTATAATTCTGTAATTATCTCCGCCCTAATAAATATCCGTCCATCCCTCCGTCCGTCAGTCCGTCTGCCTGTCCCCGTAACTTCGTGTAACGTCCGTAATTTCCTTCGAATTTACGGCTAAAAAAATCAAATTTTACGTCCGGGGATGGGGCTTGAGCCCCGGGCCAGCAAACCTGAAGGCGGCAACGATAGCGATGCTGCTATCGCCGAGCCTGCATTACTCGTAAAAATACAGTACATATAGGACTTAGCAAATATGCAAACCATTTCATGTTCCGCCCAATTTCTAGGGTTAAGAATAGTACATTTAACTGCCGGCAGAGGAAATATAAAAAAAAAATTCATGGGTGTCGGCTATAAATAAGTAAATACTTATTCTTTAGGAACCGCTGTAACGATATTGGCCTATTCAAATAGACATTGCTGAAAAATTATACGAAAATATCTATCTGCTAAAGTTTATAATAAAGAGAAGCTTCACAAACCGTTAAATACTCTATAATTAAATATTTGCCGGATAGGTAGGTGCGGACGAGCCTTATTATTTCTGCACGCGGGCGTGTAAAGCAGGCTTTATGTTATTTTGTTTAACGAGATTGTCCAATCACAGACGCGGGCCGTGAGCACCGAATCTGGCCAGTCAGGAACGTGGATCCGCGGAACGAATTCGGCGAATCAGAGGCTTTCTGAGTTAGACTTTGACTTTTACACGCTAGTTGGAATCAAAGATGGCGCGAGATAGGGACTATTTTTAGGCGTTACAAATTAGAAAGGGGCACTTGAGTTTTCAGCTTGAAGGTCGGCGGAGGCTTTGTCGAGGAGAGTCAGTAAGGAAGATAATTTGGCTGGATCGAGGAAAAGCCAGAGGTTGATAATAATTCAAAGAGAATTGGAACAGTGAACAGCTAAGCATTTTCAATATTATTTATTTCTATTGCCTTTTTCGTGTATTCAATTTAGAACTTTCTGGATCGTAACAATTATTGATACATGTTGTGGATTGTTTTGTTACGTATTTTGGGCCTAGGGATAATTATTACTATACGCGCTTCGGATTTATTGTACAAGAAATCGTACTGTTGCTACGGTGATAATTCCAGCGGGGAATTATTGCATAACGCTGATGAAATATGTAATTCTGTCGCTGTTCATATGAAAAATCATTTAAATTTGATATTCATATATTACCGAAGATATAAAGGCTTTAAAATGGAATACTTTACTGACGAAGGGTGTTTCGTGTTTGTTCGTGGGTTTTAAAATTCAGTATAATTATGTATATTCAATGTCGCGAGGTTCGGAATGTGCGAGAGGTTCTTCAGGGTGGATGTATTCTTATGCTAAAGAATGCTTTGTTATCTATACTGGCGATTGAATACACGGATTTCTATATGATTTGTATTGTTTGGAAATAATTGGGATCGGAGTATTTATGGGGTTTTGATATCACGATTGTCAGCGTGATATAAATTCAAATCGTACGAGGAATTTCCTACAAACAATATATTTTAAAAATGCATCTGGATTTTAGATTTATTTTATTAAAACATGAATGTGTGGTTTATTTGAACTCGTTACATGTTTGTATTGCGTATCATTAGGCAATCGTTGAAAACAC
>JADDOH010013981.1:0-65772 GCA_016648135.1 Agrypnia vestita
TCCTTACATATGAAATTGGCGTTTAGTATGGGAGGAACATAAAGCCGATTTTTTTTTTATTATAATATATTCATTTAATCAAAGTATGTACCATTGCTATCTATGCACTTTTGCCATCTCATAGGTAGTTCATCGATCCCTTTACTAAAAAAACCATTCGGACGGGAATCAATAAAATCTTTGAAGGCGGTTTGGACTGCCCCATCGGAGTTGAATTTTTTCCTTTGCAAGAAGTTATCCAAATTTCGAAAAAAATGGTAATCTGTTGGGGCAAGGTCCGGAGAGTACGGTGGATGTCTTAGACATTCCAATTGAAGCTCCTCTAATTTGGTAGCCGTCTGTTGTGCAGTGTGTGGTCTAGCGTTATCATGAAGCAGCAGTGGCCTAGAGCGATTAACCAGCCTCGGTTGTTTAGCAGCTAGCTTTTCCATCATGGTTTGCAGTTGCTGACAATAGACATCTGCCGTAATCGTCTGGCCAGATTTAAGAAAGCTGTAGTGAACGACACCAGCACTAGTCCACCAAACGCTCACAAGTAACTTTTTTGGAGTCAATTTTCGCTTGGGGCATGGTTTGGCTGGTTCGGCAGGGTTCAGCCATTGCGATGAGCGCTTCCGATTATCGTACAGGATCCACTTTTCATCACAGGTAATGATTCGATTTAAAATCCCTTCATTATTGTGCCGGTTGAGTAATGCAACGCAGCAGTCAACGCGCGTTTGTTGATTTGCTTCACTCAATTCGTGAGGTACCCACCATTCAAGCTTTTTCACCTTACCAATTTGCTTCAAGTGGATTAAAACAGTTTTATCACTAACATCGCAGCCTTCAGCTAACTCGGATGTGGTTTGCGATGGATCCGCTTCCACAATAGCCTTCAATTCTTCATTATCAACTTTGGTCTCCGGCCGTCCACGGGGCTTGTTCTGCAGGTCGAAATTTCCAGAACGAAAACGTTGGAACCAAAAACGCACTGTGTTTTCTTTTGCGGCACCGTCGCCATACACATCATTAATCCTTCGAGCCGTTTCTGCAGCACTGGTGCCGCGGTGGAACTCGTACTCGTAAATATCGAGATATTTCAAGTTTTTCATTTTGTAAACTGAGTGACGCAAAGAAAAAAACAATTGAGGAAAAAACAAATGAATTATAATTTTCAAAACACAAATACATGAGTAAATAGCTGTATAAATTTGGATTTGGAATTCCTAACCAAAGAGAAGATATTTGAGATCAAATTTGCCAGTACGGCAAAACGTCAATTTCATATGTAAGGACCTAATATCATAAGACAGATAAAATAATAATACAGATAAAAATAATAGATAAAACAAACTGAAGATTTATGTGAATTTCATAAAAACAATATCAAAAAAGTTTCTTTAAAAAACTTAAAATGTAATATCGTAGGAACTATTAATTAATTCTATCATATTCATCTCGAGTATTTCAATAACTCAATCTTGTATCTCAAATACATAACCATACCACCCCTGCACATAATATTTTTTATTTTACTCGAATAAGTATTCAAAAATTAAATTGAACGCATAAAATTTATATTAAATTTCGCTGACGGGAACTGTGAACTATAAACGCTGAGGTGATATGACTACATGTCCGAGGAATACAAATAAGTCGTGAAAATTGCCGTCTATTAAAAAAAATTAATTTAAATCAAAGTGTTAACATTTTGATTGGGGAATTTGTAAACAAACAATAAAGCATATCAGAAATATAAACAAATATTTTATATGAGGGTTATAAAAGCAAAGGCAGCAATATTTAAAAAAAAATAATGCGGTTTTTTGAGGATTGCTAATAAAGGATGTACTGAAAAATTGATTAGAAACGTGATTTTGGAGGTAATAGATACATTAAATCAATAATTCAGTACATTCTAAATAAACAGTCCTCGGTGACTGCATTGAAAATATTTTTTTAATTTTTAGGATATTGCCTATGCTTTTATACCCCACATATATAACAATAAATAAAAAATCACAATTATATTCTTAAACGACAATTTCGCACTGTAGTTAAAAGCTACGGGAAAAGCTAAGACGGCAGAAGACTGATGGCATGTAATTTCTATTCATATATAAGGTTACAGTAATGAGCTAAGCCTTTATTTCAAAATTGTAATTTGTATTCAATCATAACAATGATTGGTAATTGATTATTATCTTAATTATTACAACAATTTCAATTACCAAACACAGTCATAAAAACAATTTAAATTATCAATCTCATCACTGACAGTAATACAAATTGATTAAGTTTAGAATTATCGTTAGCTCTATCGAATAAATTCAACCACAGCTTTCATGTCACCACAATGCCTTAACTACATTTAAGTCTTGTTTTAAGGTTTATTGAGGCAGCTAATTCCAAGGGCAGCAAAATGCCATTCGGCAAGATAAATTAGCGGTAAACATATTACCTTATTATAAGTTAATGTGCGCTTTCCTAATGTGAGAAACAGAGAATTGATGGCTTCTGAGGGGCAAGTGGATATATTCACACGATTATACTGGTAATTAGGGAAAAAGATTTGGACAATCGTACAGATTTATCTCACCACAGTTGGTCCGGTGTACATTATTTCTTGCTGTTGGTACAGACAGACTCCGTCGTAATTAGTATGACTTGGAGTCAATTTACGGTTAACTGTTAAAAGATTTTATTCCCAAAGAGACGTGGTGCAGGTTCCAATAATTAATTGAGTTAATTATATACAATGTAATGAATTAGATAAAACACTTAAAAAAATACACAAAAGAAAAAATATTTATATTAATAAATTGAAACACTATAAACCACTATTTTTTGGATAATTAACATGTTTCGGAGTCAATGGCCCTTTCATCAGGATACAAAGCATACTAAAAATGAAAATTGGAACTACAGACATTAACAAAAATTAATAGTTAAAAAATGGAAGATGACTAACTAATTACGAACTATTGAATCAAACAGAAAGACATCAGATTTATTTGATTATATTTCTAATTTTAACTGCAGTCTACCGTTCAATTCAAACACTACATGTAATCTCTTATACTATATCATTTATACGCCATAATTCATTCGTTCCACACGGCTAAATCTTTTAATAACCCTTTTAAAATCAAGCTCAGCGTCTATAATATTTATGTTCTATCTTCAACTGATGCTGAATCGGTTGCTACCCTTGCATGCTATCGTGAAAGAGTTCGCGAACAGTTCCATCCGACTTCACTTAATATTCTACTCTTACGAAGCCTTTTATTCAGTGGAAAGACTCCAATTCATCACGTTGGCGTTGGCTGCGCTTGTGAAATGAGGAGATGAATGCTTCTGTCATCGCAGCTTCTTCCTTTTGAAGATCTCTACCTGATGGTATAACATAATTCAAATGAAGACTATGATCAAATCCCGAAAATAATCAATTGCGTAACCTCTCTTGCTTGATTACCTATTCTTCTTCACCACTTATTCATCTTTTATTCGACTATTTTTTATTAGACGCTCGGTTTGATGAACTGAATCAGTAAAATAATTTATATGCAAAGACTTCTCTTTGATACTAATGAACAATCATATTAATGTGATGTTTTTCAATGCACAATTAAGACAGATCATTGAGCTGATGAAAAAATATAATTACAAATTATTTTAATTCAATTTTTGGAAAGGCTTGGTCCATTACCGGAAGGCGACTAAGATTCGAGGAGTTTTAATTACAGTTTTATACATCGATTCTCAATTAAAGCTATCAGTTTATAAATCTAGACATCAGAAGCGTGCACTCTACAACCAAAAAGCTGTGCTTTATCGTATTTCTGTGAAATAAACATAAATTTAATATTTATTGAAACATGTTTTATTTATTTATTTATTTATTTAAAAAAACCTTGTTTACAAATAAAGATACTTAATACTAATTTAACAATAAAACATAAGATAAATTACACATTTTTTTTGTTTTGTTTAATTTGTGGATTATGCCACTCTACTAGGCTATGCCTGTCCCAGAGTGGCGTTATAGAACACAATTATAATATTTTTTCGAGTTCGTCAATAGTATTTATTTTCATAAGGTAGTTATTATGTATCTACAGAGTATCAAGTGGAATGTTAGTGAAAGTTGAGTTAGTCATAAGTCCAAGTGTAAATATGTATAGAATAATTGTTTATTGTAAAAAGGGTTAAAGTTTTGTTTAAGATTATTTTTTATTTTCCTTAATTAATTAATTAATTTATATAGGTATATATTTTTATTTGAAGACATTATTGTATGTATTACATGTATTCCTATGTTTTATGCTTTCATTATTTTCTTAACCGCATATATGCTCAGATATATACTGTTACATTTATTTTTATGTGTTATATTTATTTTCATGTTTCAATATCAATGCACAATACACAATGTTTATATCTTAATTTCATACATGAACAGGATAATAATAAATGCAAGAAAGTAATTCATTATCCATAGAAAAATAGTAATAATTATTAAATGTAATCTGCATTTCATTTATTTTCTTCCTCTGAATTTTCTTCTCTTATCTTTCCTATACATATATTTCTTCTTACATATTTTCTATAAATTATCTGAATTAATAAAATAAAAAATATAAAAAAATCGTTTTGCTTAGTAGTTCCAGTATTTGTAGCTGCGGTTGGTAATCACATTAGGTATAGAAAAACCTTTCCAAAATAAGCCTTTTTAGATAATTTTAAAGGTTTAAAGTTTTTCTTCGTAACATGACAGAATATCATTATTGTTTTTATATTTATTATAAAAAACAATCACATTTAAAAGGAATATTTTTGGACTCAATTTAAAGAAAAAAAATTAAATGCAACTATGATTGAAAGACACCCATAGATAATATTTTTATACATAGTAGAACTAAAGTAAAAAATTACATTCATAATTCAAAAACTTTTTTTTTGGAAAAATGATAGATAGTCTTACACTTGGGGTTCAACAAGTGAAAGTGTGCATTTAAGATAAAAATATTATATCATCAAATTTTTAATGCCCTGTTTAAAAAAAATGTTTATGTTATCATTGTCATAATCTCTGGCCCTACAGCCCTAAAGAATACGAACATTTATGTTCATGGAATTCTTTCCGTTGGTATAATGTGGCAACACTGACTTACCGGAAATGAGATGGCCCCAGGATAACACTGGAACTAGTTCCCAAAGGACCGTTAATGCAGGAGGTAATGAAACTGCTACGAGCGCGAATGAGGTGTATTCGGTCGGAATGGAACAAAACTCAAGCACACATAACCATGCTGTGAAATACTAAAATGCTAAAAATCAATTATATGTGTCGGAACAGCCACCCTGTTCGCCCGCCTATCAGTTTTTGTACTACCCAAAATCAAGAAAATCCTGAAGGAAGATCATTGGGAGCCAGGAGCGGAGGTGGATAGAATTATCACTCGTGCTCTAAACAGCCTCACGAAAAATAACTTTTAGTAGCATTATTAATATTAACCTCAGAACAGTTATTACTATATTATATATAATAAGTAATGGACCGAGATCAGCTGGAAATATTTTGATACCTAAATGTAATACTAGCACATCCCAACACCATTTCTCCTATCAAGGAGTATCATTCTTTAACGCTCTTCCCAAAGAAATGAAGACGGAAAAAGATTATAGAAATTTCAAGGCTTAATTGAAAAATCTTCTACGAAAAACCATCACAATAACGCAATGAAAAAATCTTATCAAAAACAATCTATATATACTTTTAAATGTTATTACAATACCTTCTTAATTATTAATTTTTATAACTTAATTTAATGTTTCCTTGTGTATATCTTATTTACTTAATCTAGTGTCTTACATTTTTGTATTCTTGTATTGTTTATATCTTACTTACTTAATTTAATGTCTTAATTTTTAAAACTTAATCTAATGTTTCTTTGTCAATATCTTACTTATTTAATCTAGCGTCTTACACTAACGATTTCATTAATAATTGATATATACATATACAACAATGCCCCCACTTTTAAACACGAGGATAAATTCTCATTTATAAGTGGATAAGCGTGTAATATAAATGTGTATTAATTAAATTATAATGAATACACTCTTAAGTCTGTACATTTACCAAATAAATTTAATAAAAAAGAAATTTAAAAAAAATATCTAGCGAGGTAAGCAGTGGCCGAGAGGCTTACTACATATTATCCTATATTTATATGTATTATGTGTGTATGTATCAAGCAATTAAATATCTTTTGTCCAATAAACGGTAATGAAATGAATTAAAAATAGTTTCCACCACGGGAAAACCGTTGAAACAAGAAATACATTTCATTAAAAAGGGACAAGATAAGGAAAAAGAATGAAAGAAAAAGAACTTATTTTTTTCTAAATCATTACTTTTATTTTAGTATATTTCTATTCATTGTCAGTCTTAGTACACCTCCATCGGCCTTCGCACTGAGTTGTTTACATTGAAAAATATACTAACTACAGAACATTCTACTGCCAATGGTTTAAGTAATTTAAAGTGGAATGCAACAAATAATAATAATAATAATAAATGATAATGAAGTCCCCAATTTAAAAATGCACATGAAAAAAATTATAAAAATGTAAATGATTTAAAAAATACTCCGAACAGGCAAAAAAGAATTTTAAAAGTAATATCATAGGTAGTACACAAAAAAAAGTTCTTAAAAAATATCAAGATACCTATGTATATACAGATGCTTCATAGAGACGAAACTGTTTTTTAAATGGGAAAGTAGGTATGGAAGTCTTTTTTTGAGTGTACATGTATACATTAATATTGTCCCCCTGAGGGTAAAATCTAGTATTGTGTACTTGAAAAATTTGAACATACTCATAATATTTTAACTAAAAATATTTGCCCTTATGTTGTAATGTTTAGTTAGTAGTTTACCCTGAAGAAGTAATGGTGATTCCGAAACTGGTTGGCGCTACCAAAAACATAGTGGTTCAAAGAAAATTAATTTTTGTGTTTAATAAATTAAATAACAAAATAAAATAATTAAATAACACAAAAAAGCAAGATAAAATCAGAAACACTCCTATAGAGTTACTACGTGCCATATTTTCTTGTTTTTCCTATGTTAAAGTATTTTTTTTAATTTGATTTATGTACATTATTTATGAATTGTGGGTGGGGCGCGAGAGGGGATATTTGTTCTCTGGTATTTTTTGTTTTTTATGGCTTTATTTTTATTTAAGGGGTCACCACAATATTTAAATACTGGGGTATCTAAATATTGGAATATACATATATTTCGGGAAGCAGAGAATAAAAAGAAGAATTTGGAATATACTTACAAGATTTATTTAATTTTTTAATACACCGATTTTTAACATTCTCTCATTTGGCACAGTACCAGGACAAGGTTTTACTACCCTGGCTTCATGGCAATCTCGCCCAATCCACATGGCACTGGCAATGATTTTTTTTAATTTCATCCAAATACAAATAGGAACTAAACACCATCTGCTACAGATATACCTCTAATTGAGACATTCTAAAGGTATTGTATAATTTTATTGAGGAATTAATTGGATCTTCGCAGTAAATAAACTCGATCAAATAACTAACTCTACGGCATTCATTAATAACTATTTTTTTAAGGAGCAATGTTATGTAAGTCAATGCTAGTACATTTTATATGTTAATTGCAGAACCTTGTCTAATTACATTGACAGATATCTTAGTAAACCTTCAGATGCAGTTAAAAGTAATTTATAAACCTAAAGGCTACATTAATTGATATAAATTAAATTAAATTCAATTAAATGATGGAATAAAATTATATTTATTTATTTATTTAAATAAAGCGGTAGCAAGAAGTTTAAATAGTGCAATAATTCAGAAATCTACTTAAAATGATAACGTAACTAATCATTCTCGCAACACACGTTCCACCTGGTGATATAATATATTGTCGAGTCTCTTATTATTAATGAAATACTGAAAATTAAGTAACGATTTATTAATTAGTGATTAATTAATCACTAAATGGAAAAACTCGAATTAAACTCAACGGTATTCTTTAAAATACACTATTTCGCAATGTATCACTCGTATTGAAACACTTTATGTATCGCTCATTAAAGCATTTTATGCAATTCTCGCTTGTAATAGTCGCATTAATTTAATCGCTCATTGTCAGTGAGAACTCGCCCGATTATTGCGCTCTGTATCTGTCGCTCTAAAATTCACGATTTGGCGTATCTGGCCGTCGTCTCGCGACTTACTTCGCACCGAACGGACTGTCAAAACAAACCCTCTCGCGCCGCGGCGTAGTCCTGCTATTTATACACAAAAGCTGATTTTTCGATCCTTCTAGATTATTATTTAGAAGAAAGATTATTTAGATAAAGGTTCTTCTCGATTATAGGTGGTTCCAGGTGTTTTCTGAATATTGTAGATAACCCTAGATTGCTATAGGCCGTTCCCGATCCTTAGATTCGGACAGTTCGCAATTCCTTCTGCATACTATTTCTTTTCAATATTTTTCGCCTGGTTTTCAATAGCAAAATTGGGTCGAACCAAATACTTTGAAACGTTGCTTTGTTTAATTTTGACAGATGACTGATATTTAGTAAGAAGATATGAAAATATAATTAATGGACATGTAGATACATAATTTCTCAGTAAATAATTGGGTAGGTACATAAAAATGTGAATAAATAAATAATATTAACTTTTTACTACTTTTGGCAGAATAATCTACATATTAATATGTGGGGTATAAGAGTAAAAGCAGCAATATCCAAAAAATTAAAAAAAAGATTTTGAATGCATTCATCGAGGATTACTAATTTAAAATTTACTGAATTCTAGATTTTATGTATCTATTCCTTCCAAAATCATGTTTCCTATAAATTTATAGGATAAGTTTCCTATAAAATCTCGAATTCAGTACATTATAAATTAGTATTATTTTTCTTACAAGCAATAGAAACTGTTTGTTATTAAACGTGTTTTTAACACAATATAATATTAGATAATTGATAACAAATATTATAGATATCTATATGAAAAAAAATATTCAATCTTTTTATACAAAATTGTAATCGCAACACCAAATACTATGTTATTCCAAATTGCGTTTTACCATTATGTGGTATTAATAATTTGATTTAAACATTTTATTTAATTGAGGCAGGTGAGTTGCAACATACGTGCAATATTTAAAATATAATAAATCTTTTATAATTTATGTAAAACCACATAGCACCAAAATGAAACTTATTTCTTTGTTAATTTTTTTACGATGGAAACTTTGAACCATGCATAACTTATTTAAATCGCTAATTTTATTGCAGTAAACAAGTACCTAATAATTGTAGGTAATGTCGCATTTCAGTGTTAAAAATATACGAGTAGGTATACCTCTTATATAATTCTTACGAATAAAATTTACATATGTACATAAAAAATTAATAAACATATGTTGTACACGTAATATATCAGGATTATTTTAAAATTTATATTTTTTTAAATTAAGCAACTCTTATTATTTTATTGTTCGCTAAATTCACAGCACTGTTTGCATTATGTCTGCATTATATTTCTTATGAAGATTTCAACAGGCAAAAAACTCCAAAAAATTTAGTTACGTAAATATTTTTTTCAGTACATATATATAAATTATTCAAAATATTCAATTGCAGCGATGTGATGTCATATATTTTTCAAAACGTTGTGATCGCTAAATTACTTGCAAAACATTATTGCCAAATAAATATTTTTTCTTCTATTTTTGTTTAACGGTTGAGAATTTATTTGTTTTTATTTATTGAAGCAGCTATTTAACTTAATGTTTCAGAAATCGGGTTGAAGAAATAAGGGAGGGATTGCCCCCATATCGTAGTGGCTCATTGTTGCATGTTGCATTCGGATGTATTTTGATATATTTAATGAGATTTCTATTATATCGACTATTTTAAAATTAATTTCATTTAAGCTTTCACTATTCAAAAAAGCATTAATGACATATTTATCGAAATCTTTTTTTTCTTAATCCTTTTTCTTGTTAAAATAAATTTGAAACAAACTGAAATGTGAAAATAGTATTAATAAATAGTAAAATGTGTAACAGCTACGAAGATCGACTTGCCTTTTTCAAGATGCACAAACTTGAGTCCCGACGGAAAATATCCGATCTCGTTGTGCTACACAAGATTCTCAGCGGAGCTATTGATTCTCTCTCTCTATCTGATATAAATTTGCATGTTAAACCCCGCATAAGAAACCCGGAGTTCTTTAGAATAAGCCAGCACACTAATAATTTTGGTTGCTTTTCTCCCATCACAAGGTTGTGTCGCACATATAATTTGTATTGCGCTGACCCAAACACTGATGCTGATATTTTTGCAGATAACTTATCTTCGTTCAAAAACTCACTCATACACAACATCCATTTTCTAAACGATGACATGAACCTATAGGTCCATTGAATCAATATTTAATTAAATACTAATTGCACTACATTCAAACACAAAATATACAATATGTACACATAAATGTACATGTAAAATATAATTAATTGCAAAAATACATGTTACTAGAGCGTGCCGAAGACACTTGTAATTGGGATAGTGGGCACAGTCTTCACTATAATGTTTATTATCAGAGTATCATGTACCTCTTATCCTGTTAGTATCTCTAATAAATAAATAAATAAATAGTTGAGCTCAGCTAGAAATTCTAAGCGGAATAACGTAAGTTTAATAATTTCCGCTTCCGAAAAACAACCATTCCGGTTGATAATAATTCAAATAAGTGAAGCGTCAAATAAATCTGCAACCATCGTTTGACAATGAAGTTGTTCAGTGATTTTATTCAGTATTATGGTAATTCACTGTAAACTAATCTTATAAATTACTGTGACACTGTAAATTAATATATCCCATAATAACTGTCCAATCTTGACCCTGTAACAATCAAACATTTATATCAAACCGAGATATTGACTTTTAAGTAAAATATTCATATAATATTCCAGAACACATTCTTATTGTATTGTTGCAATTTTCAGAACATAGTCCTGTGAAATTTACGATCAAATTTATTAATCAATTAGAAAGACATACAGAAAAATCAAATTAAGGAAAAAATATTTTGGCTGTTACCGGTGTATTTTTAGCAGACAAAATATTTTTTCGTTGATTTGTTTTTTCCGTGTGTCTTTCTAATTGATTAATAAATTTGGTTTTAAAATATTCATTTTTTGTTTTCTTTTGCGCGAGTAGTCTATACAGCCCATGCGGTGAATATTTAAAAAAATGACGTTATATAATGTAGAATAATAAAAAAAACTATTTTTGATTTCGTGACCTTCTTAAAAATATAACAAAAAGTACTATTTAAATATTAACATTTATTTAATATTTATAGTAGGACTAACTACTTAAAAAACTGCTTTGTAACTCGTTGCACCTCAAAATACAATCTGTTAAATTCTACAAATAATCTAGACATTTTTACTGACAATTTGCTTTTATTTAAAATAAAACTCCGTAATCTCATCTATGACTACTGATTTGATACTTCTTCGATTGAATCCCATTCCCTCCCTCCCCCCACCCCTCCCATTTTATGCATTATCATAATTTAAATCTTTGAAATATTTATTATTTATCACATATTCTTTATCATTGTTTTTTATTTAGTTTTTTTACCAGCTTCGAGGAAACTTTACTGGTCATACTCACGAATATTTTTTTGATGTTATATAAAAAAAATTAAAACTGCACTCTATGTTTCCCAAATAAAATAAAATAAAAATAATAAAAATAAAATTAATTTGTTTAATTGTTATCTCCTAAACTAGGGGATTTTTAACAAGTTTTCAATACAGTTGTGATCCTATCGTTTTAATATTTCCAAAGCTTAAAATATATAATTAAGGTTTTGCCGCACGTCAACCTGCTGCTTCAAGTTACCCTGTTTTACGGTATACGAGTAATTAAGATATTTTCAGTGTCGGAAGAGAATCATCCGAATCCCAGGGCCTGAACTTCGAGGTCAAAATTATGTTTAATCTGTTCCGGCACTGCGTTGTTTACAAATATTAATGTGTTAACAGTTTCTCGTTGGAATAAACTTAACCTTTTTGCAGGAAGCGACTGTTTACACTTGGTGCTGGGGAACAATGGGGCATCATTGGCCACGAGCATCCCACCAATATAATGGGCGGCCCTTTGACCTTCCCAGACGATTCCGCCGAGCAATTGTCAGGTGTTATCTTGGTTCCGCGTCTAAGAGCTTTTGGCACTGATGAGAGGTTAAGTGTCTATGATTATGTTAATTTAACGTTAATTAAATTTGTGCCAAAACGACTATCAGAAATTTCGGCAAAGGTTTTTTAATTCAAGCCTAGTGGAATATTCTAAAGAACTGCATAGAATAAAAATATTTAAATTACCTATTGACCTAGAATATATTATATATGCCAGGGGCGTGTAGTGATAATAAGAAGCAAGACTTTTTCCTATGCATATATTTTGAAAAATGACCGAAATAAAAGGTAGTACAGAATGTTCTTAGGTTTTCATGGCCACTGAGAATCTTCTGGGGTATTATTGCGTGTTTTTACGACCTTTCTGGCCGACGTTTCGAATCCCATTGCAGGGTCCATCGTCGGCCAGAAAGATCGCAAAAACACGGCACAATACCCCAGAAGACACAAACCAGAAAAAAAAGAGCTAGTGTATCTCGTAATTTTTCAATCACAATGATAATATACTATTCAAATGTTAATATTTCATAATATTCTCTCAGATAAATATTTAAATTAAAGTCATGCTTCTTGTTCTCACAGCATCCGCCTGATATATGCATAGCAATAATGATAGTTTTCTCAGATAATTAAACAGATCTGGGGTGGTCATCAACACATTAGTTATGTTAAGGAAGAATGATGATCTTGGACAGAAACCATTAAATAAAACACAGTTCTAAAAAATCTACACAAAGCAAAAAACTTTCGAATTCACTCGGGTAAAGTAAAATGTTTTAAATTTAAAAATATAATACACATGTAAATGATCTACAGAGAAGTGGTCTGCCGCAATATAACCTAACATAACAACACTCATTGACTTAAAATTATTGAAATAGTAACGTACTTTACCATTCTGACAGCACACGTGAAGACTAGAAACAGACTGTAGTGCGCCTCTCATCGCCCTAGTGTCTGTCCGTCCGTAATTTCGTACAAAGTCACGGCTTAAAAAAATAACCGAACCGGCCGCTCAACGCATATTGCTACCGCCGCGCCGTCTCTTCATGGACCGCCAAAAAGATATTATAAATATATACTAGGGCTTAGTAAAGACGCGAACCAATGTTCAGTCATTTTTTATGGGTTAAGGTTAGTTAATTATCAAAACCCTACCTATACATTTAATAATCGCTTGGTTGGTTTCTCGACTAAATGAAAAAAATCGTATTACATGACGTTTAAAGTATACACCTACACATATAGTATGTAGAGTATTCGAAAATTTAATATTTTGGGTGTATAGTCCGTAAAGTCAAATGTTGAAAGTTTCTGAAACAATCAGTAGCGTTTCGCTTCAACCACCGTACTTGCATTCCACCGCATAAAATTACCGGCATATTCAACGATTAATAATCGTAATTCAATAATGTCAATGCCTCTAGTATTAGTACCGTTTGCTTCCATCGGCATATGCCACTATATTCATTCCTTCCTCTTTCTATTAAGTAAACCAAGGTAATACGGAAATATGCACACGAATCATACGCCGACTTGGGAGCAAGCATAATTCAATAAAAATATGTAATTATACTTATCTTATTCAATGCAAACAAATATATCGTCGCTGTATATATAATCAAGCCTATGTGCCGTTTTAGTACATTCTGATGTAAACGAATGAAACTGTTATAAAAAATAATTGCACAGACTAGATTTATAAAAAATATTAATTAATTACTAGGCAGACTTGCCAGATGAACGGCAATGTTTTTTTTTAGTATATCTCTATTATTTATATGAAAAATTGACAAATTGATTCATTCACCTGAGAATGTATTAAACGACACATAGGCTTAATTATATATACAGCGACGATATAAGCAATGATCTCAAAATCTCTTTATGCATTATTATTAGTTTAGTTAGCATTAGTGTTGGCCTAGCATTTTTCTTTTCTGGTTTAGTTCTGCTTCATAAAATCGTTCACTTAACTGAACTAGTCACCGAAAGAAGTATTGCGTGACCGAATTTTTACTCAGAATCATATTTTTTTTCTGTAGTGATGATTTATTAACTGTAAATGAACGCACAAGGATCGTCGCTTCTTTTGATTGGGTGAATAAATTAATTCGGAGAGATTTAATTGACTTCACGCTTAGTTAAATGTTTTAATCATTTTTAATATTCTGTGCATTACGTTGTTATGCTAATTCAATAATTGATCTGATCGAAGTACTACGCATCGGTTGCAAGAAATTATAATGATCATTTCAAATTTGCAACTGTATATAGTATTATATACGAGTATACAGGGTGTTTCAGCTCGATTGGATCACGGGAAAAGGGTTAAAAATCGATCCAAATTTTTTACGTCAAGCAACCAAGCAGACGATACGAGTTAAAAGAAAGAAAGTAAAAAATAAGTCAGAAATATTGAAAAAAAATGCAAGCTCTGATGTCGCATATCCCATTAACTATTGATATTAGGTCATGGTTGCTTGAATATTTTCGACTCATAATCAAATCAGGAATCCACCTGTAAAGTATTGTGGACTAGTTCAGTTATACCTTGTGTAAATACAATAGAAATCGTCCTATTACCGAAAGACTTTTTTTTACCAATTAATACATATCAACTCGTCAAATAACTTATAGATAATTACTGAAAAATGCACAGAAAAAATAAAGCCAACAGCATGACTCAAGGCATTCATTCTATTGACGACAAACTACTTTAGCAATTGATCCTAAACATGATAACCAAATAAATGTTATAAAACAATAAAAAGATGCAAAACAAATATCTATCGAAAAAATATATTCAAAGGACCCTTACCTACTAAAACACAGAATTTTTTATCGCTGGTAGACCGCTACAATAAAACTTAATAATCCTATAAAAATTGTTTATCGATGTACATACATTAATTTTCAGTGCGACATCTTCTTTGGAAGGGACTATATTTTATTACAATGGCTCTCAAATATGTATATAATTTTAATGAAACCCGAAAAATGATTCAGGATTTGGCAATCACTTCGTGGTGCAACATTTTAAATTAGAATAAATATATTAATTGTTCGAAGAATATTTTTTCTTTTGTATGAAGGTTTGTACTTTGTGGTGACATTATTATTAAAAAAATACAAATCATATCATAATAAGATCTCACAGATAAAAATTCTAGAAATACTCGAAATTAAGAAAAGTGTCAATATTAATTCAAATATAATAATTAACCAGACAAAATTTATGCACAACACACTATTGAATATATTTCCACTTAATATTTCATCCCCTTCGCCGTAACATACTTGTATGGTTTATCTATATTTAAATTTTAGTACACAAACAATCCTGAATAAGAGAACATTGTTCTCGAAACATGTAGATTTTATATCTAATAAAGTTGTGAAAACAAAGTGATTGTGTTTTATTTTAAAATATATTATTTTATTTAAACTTTGTGCTGAACATACAATATCCTCTCGAAAGGGATAAATAACTCAAATATTTTATTTTTAATAAAAAGTTTAAAGACAAAAAAAATATATACCTGCAAAATTGGTACAAAAAAGTCCAGGACGATTTTTTTCATTGTATATTTTGTATTTATCTAATTTATTTTATTGATTAGTAGGTATCATAAATTTTATTCTCATTATTATGCAACATTTATTATACAATACTTGAGAAATCATCTTCATTACACTCGGAAAAGTCATTATTTACACATTCTGACCATTTTTATGTGAGAATTTTTAGTAAAGAAAATTGAAAAAATTCAACGTTGAGTATACTAGCTACGGAAACAACAATGAATACGAATAGCGCCATTCTTATAACTTACTGTAATGTGATACACTTTTTTTGCCTTTCCATAAAAACTGTGTAGCCAAGAAGTGTTACACAATGCGTAACTCTATGGGAAAAATATTTTCTCATTATGCACAGATATTTGTATACGTTTATGTACCAACAATATTTAGTAACATTTACGCGTGTTACAGGTGAAAAAAACTCCATATATTAATTAACTAAAAAGATTACAAAAATGCTGAAAAATGCCCATACTACATTGCTGCAAAATTCACCAAGGCAACGATTTTCCAAAATAAAAATTTAATATAAGTACTAAAATTTGACGCTAAGAATGTATAATATTACGCAAAGAATACGCGGACAGATCAAAAACACAAATATAGCACCGATAAAGGACATTGCAAATAATAAATAAAAACTAGATATGACTTCTTCTTCTTCTTCCTCAGCCTTTTTCCCTCCACTGCTGGATGTAGGCCTCTTCCATTTTTTTCCACTCGTCTCTGTTTCTCCCCATTCGCATCCAGGTTTTTCCTGCTTGCTGGACTATATCATCGGACCACCTTTTGGGAGGTCTTCCGACGCTTCTATTTTTTGTCCAGGGCCTCCACTGTAGGATTCTGGGTGCCCATCTAGTATCCTCCTGTCGAGCCATACGTCCAGCCCACTGCCATTTTAGTTTTGCAATACGGTCCATAATATCAGCAACCGTTTATCTTTACTCCTTTATTTTCCCAATTTATCTTTTTGAAAATGTTTTCCAAGGCGAGTGTAAAGATTTGAAAAAGAAGATATGACACATAATTTTTATTGAGACCGGATCAAACAGTATGTAATGAAAAAACTATTTGACGAACCACTGGCCAGACTAAAAAATAAAACGAAACAATAAAAATGAAGAAAAATTATTAAAGAAATACTACAATGAATTGTGAAATATGGTCATTATTTTAATTTACTGTATTCTTAATATTTTAGTGTATTTTTGAGGACTATTGAATAATGTATTATTAACGTATAAGATACAGTCTTAAATATCTTTGAGCACAAACTGCTTATACAGTTTTGCAAGATGCTTGTGAAAATATATTGATTATTATTAATAAAGAATAAAATAAAATAAAATAAACATTATCAAAAATTTGAATCAGTGCATTAAATTCTATCATTAAGATTTCGGCATTATACGTGTACTTACATAATACGAGTATAATACGAGTTATACCTAATACAAGTACTTATATAGTATAAAATTATAATTATAATTGTATGATTTTATTAGGTTTATTACAAGCATAATACGAGTACTTATAGTATCCGGGGTACTGGGAGATTTGCAAAGCGGTTGACCAACATGTGAAAAGTACTGACAATGTTATTCTGCACCTTTAAAATATTATTGATTTCTTAAGGTTTTGAAGGCGCGTATTTCCAGTACAAGCAAAGTTGAAAGTAAAATGAAAGGTAAATGTAAGCGAATATATAAATATTAGAATATTTTTATATGTTGAATAACAATAAAAAACATTAAAATAAATATATTGGTAGCAATAATTGTTCCATGGTAAATAAAATAAGACAGCTGCAAGATTAGTTGAAAATGTTCGGTTATCGCGTCATCGGTTATCGAAAATCGCGTCAAACAAAGCAAATTATTTTTCTGTTATGTAATCGTGTTTTTTCTAATTAATAAAAATTAAATCATTTATTAACACTAAACCATTTCAAAATAAATAAAAAAACTAAGAGAGCAAGATTAATTATTACTTTATAATGCGAAAAATGTATAAATAAAATGTATAATATATTAAGCGACTATAATCAAGCACCCTCAAATGCGAACCGAAACGACGGCTGTCGCAGAAACCTCCACACGTGGCAGAAAAATCCAGAAGAATTATTCTATCTGCCGTGATAATTTGTTGCATTTAAATGATCAAATATTTTTTTAATTTAATTTAAACAAAATTTGAAGGACCATCCCATTTTTTACTACTGTTTTTACAACATACGACATGTTTCAAAAATTACGCCTATCAATTATTGGAAAAGATCACACTTAAAATAAAAAGTTGAAATTACCTCATTTACATGTAAGCAGGGGAGCTTTTAAATAGAATAACTTAGAATTATTAGACACAAGCGAAGCATTTAAATACAGACTAAATGTCATTAATAACACACTGAAGTTTAACAAATAGCCCTCTTGTAAAAGAGTTTCCAATAAACATGACTACTCCATCTGATTCAGACCTTAAAAGTCCGCTTTCCCCAAACATTAGGAGACTTAAACACTAATGTAAATTTTACGACCGACGGGTTAGGAACTGGAATATTACATATATAGAATTAAATCAGGAAAAAATATATGAAATTAAACATAAAACTACGTCTTTAGATTTTTAGATTTGTACTTCTTGTTATCTTGTAGACAAGACTTCGCATACAATATAATAACCTTCCGTATGATGTTTGGCCTTCCCAGACATTGCAGCGCCTCCGGTATGTTCACGGAGGGGCGTGTTCCCAACTTTGCAACCCTCATAAGATCCAGGGTGGCAGGAATGATGGAAAGGATGTACAGCTCCGGAAGTATCCTTATCCTGGAAGCCGCCTTTCTCCAGCATCCAGCATTGATGCACACTGGAGAAAGATACTGGCCCCTCATAATCGATATGCCACCGCTCGCTAAAGCCGCTATTATGCTAATTTTTTTTTTTTTTTAAATAGAGATGTGAACACGGAATACGTGTCACATCAATATTCTTACTATTTTCAAACTAAGCTATGAAAATAGGACTAACTTGCTAGTCTGGAGTGAGGTTCGAACCCGCAACCTTTGGATAACGAGGCCAGTGTCCTAACCACAAGACCAACAAGCTACTCAATTAATACAATACACTTATACTTATTTTCTCTTTTATTTTATAATATAATAATACATATTCTTACATAGAATGAGTGGGACTGCATACACCTCCCTACATACTGGAATCAAGTTTTATTTATTTATTTAAACTGCCCTAATGATGGAACAGAAAAACTGAAACCGGTTGGTGATCCACAAATAAACTTAAAGTTATTTTATATAATTTATCATGATACTTTCATCAAGATGAGGTGCATAAGTATCATGACTTATGCAGGCGGAGATCCTCAATTATGCATGCTCCATCGATTTCACTCATATTTTACAGTTATTTAACGTCACTTGCGTTGGATGACTCTACATAAATGTAATGAGTCTATTGCATCTTCCATCAGATGAAAGGTCCAGTAAACACGACCTGTCGCCTGTTTTATTAATTAGAACTGGATAGACAGGTTCTATTCCTGGGGAATATGACTCAGGCTTCCCCAGGCTGCAAAGGCGAGATGGATTTAAGAAGTGCTTTCATTATTAAGTGACTATGAGAAAATTCTTAAACCTACAGCCACTGCGTTCTCCCTGTATTTACATGCGGAAGCAAGACGTGAATACTTATAGTAAAATTAACAGATAATCAAAGAGCTCTGCTTGGAATATCTCTTAGAGATCAAGTGATCTTACACATAAATACGACGTTGCCCAGAAAATTGCAATGGGCTATGATATTTATGATGATGTTTGTCGAAGATATGATGGACGATGGGGGAGAAAGATCTTGGAATGGGAGCCTTGTACTAGTAGAATTAGAGTTGATTATTCTCAATTGCAATAGAGCGACAAAAAGGGTGAAAGGCAACAGAAGGGCTTCTGAACATAGAAGCAACATCTATACTTAGTAGCAGAGAGACAGGCAAACATCGATCTTCAGACAAAAAAAAATCTATTTGTTCGTACCATGGGAGCTTGTTACACAATAAATAATAATAAATAATATTACGGTATAAATATTTTCCGATCTCAATTTTAAATTACTCATATATATCAAGAAAGGCATCGTCATAGCACTTGAATTGTATCATCAAAATTTGATTTGAAAACCTCCGAAACTATAAAGACATTAAAAATTTTCACATGATATTTTTGCAAGTAATGATAGTTTTACGATTTTTAAGAAAATACTTTTCATTGACAATTACATCAGTAAAATGTACCCATTTTGTCCGAAGTAACAAAGATTGTGAAAAGCAACGATAGTACATACAACCTAAGGAAAAAAAAAAGAAAAATATGATTTTTTCCGAAAAGACTCAATTTACACTGAAACTTGAACCTGAGACCTTTCTATTGGTGAAAGATAAGAGACAATGTCTTCTGTCTATTTCTACAGAGACATGTATATTTTATTTTATTTAATTAATTTTATTATATTTAGACCTTACGTTTGATGGGTGGTTAAATTATTTTTACAGATTATTTAACGTTATATTGAAATAATTTTTAAATAGTTCAGACTGTATATTAATTTAATAAAATATTATTGCTACTTATTAACATTTTTATTATAATCAGACATAATTTAAAAAAATCAACATCTGAGGTGAGGGGTGGTCCTCTTGGAACTATAGTCAAGTTAAAAATCAAATAATAACTAAATGCTTACCAAAAACTTCAAAACTTATATTCACTTACCCGTAGGTAAAATATTCATGTAGGTACATGTATAAAATAAATTTGTATTATCATCTTGTATTATCTCACACAGCATCTCGATATATGAAACAAATCTCGTATTGACCTAACTTATCCGATTGTTAATTAATTTTTATTAAATTCATGAAAGCAAAAGTAAAAAATATATATTATGTCCGGCTCGAAGGACCAAATTTTCCAAAAAATAAATTTTTTCCTCAAAAATTTATATTAGTAATTCATAAATTCTTACCTTTTAGGTATCGAGATTCTCCGCTGCCTGAAGAACGAATCCATTGTCATTTTATTTTAAAACTATTATTTATAAAAGTATTTTAAAACTTTTTTTGATAAACGAACACTCTGTTTTGTTTTTAGAAATATTTTTAAAATTATTTAAGTTGTTTATTATATATATATATTAAAAAATTAAATAAAAAAACACCCGTTTCTTGTAGAACTGTTTTAATTAAAATTGTCAAGTTTCACTTTTATACTGTAAACAAAATTTTGGAGCTTTGTATATAAATTCAATAAATATCATAAAGATATTTTAAATTTCAACGCTCTTGTTTACAAAAAAATGTGGAATTTTTACCAAATGAGTAATTTTTTATTGCTCTTATTTCAAACAAACTTCAAAAATGTACAATCCATAGATAAAACAACATTTGTCAAAAGACTGTTCTATATTTGAAATATTGGGCTGTCAAACACGCTCGTCACCCGTACGGTAAATTAAATTACGCGACCACCGAACGCGACCGCTCTCACGAGAGATTCGCGTACTACTGACCACACCGCCATTGCACTCTTACCACGAAGAGATGTGTCCTTCACCGCCAGAGAAATGTTACAAAAATGGAATAAACACCGAACGAAGTGTACGATTAATTGCAAACGTTAAAAAAAACCGGCAAACAAATCGCATTACCTTTCCGCGAGGTCGCGTATTTTATCAGAATATGTGTGTGATCGTGATTTCGAATTGTTATGTGTGCCACGCAAAGGTGCGTTGCAGCTCGAACGGGTGGGCGGTGCTGCGAGGAATTTTCTTTGCACCTTTTTGTGAGTTTGTTGAGTTTGTTGGATGAGTTGTCCAAGTAAAAAGCTCTATTTCGCTAACGTCCATGGACAGATAACGCAGACAGGGCGGCCAAGCGTATCAACAGTGGCAGACGGTAAAAGAAATGGGATTTTACGCGACGCTACGTAAGAACCAAATCAAGTCTTTTTTCGCATTAACATAATTCGTCCGCATTCTAAAATAGATTAGAATATCATTAAGCTTGGAACTGTAACAGATAAATATACATATTGTGTATCGTTGTACCGCATTGCGCGTAGCATGCTTTTATCAACTGAGACAGATTAAACGCTTTCGCAGACATCTGTTCTTGCAAATTATTGCTCCCTTTATATTAACTCGTGGCGTCTGCTAGCTTGACGAAAAAACTTTGGATCGATTTTTAACCCTTTTCCCGTGATCCAATCGAGCTGAAACTTTGCAAGCAGACTCGTGGCGACGATCAAGAAGATCTATCAAATTTTTGTTAAAAAAATAAATAATTATAGTATAATTTTGGATTTTTAGAAAATTTAATTGATTTTTTAAAATTGGAAACCATACAAATGTTTGATTACTACAAACAGCGGCCTGACGACATCACGGAATATTTAAAATTTGAATTACTACGTCGGTATATGTAATAGGTACTTCACTACGAATTTCGAAAATTTATGACAATTGGTTCACAGATGACAGCAAAATTCACAGATATATCAAAATCTTGATTAAATTGACTGACAAATGTTTTTAGAATTTAATCTTCAAAGCATGAAGTGTCTTATCAAAGCTCAAAATATCTGACATTTTAGAAATATATTAAATTCCAGTAAGTTTAGTGTTATGTTATATGTTTTAATTCGTCTTTAATTGTTGTTATATTATACAAAGAAAGGGAGTATAATAATAAAAACTTGGTTTTTATGGGTTAGTTTTTTTTTAATCCCATAGCTCTGTGTAATAGAATTACACAGAGGTTAAAACAATGAAGAAAGGCAATAATCAATTTAATATATGATCAGCGAATGATGTGAATTCTTATGGAGTAAATGAGGCATTTTAAAGAAATAGCGGGAACACCATTGACTTCTTCCCGAATGAATTGTCCGTTTTAAAGAGAAAAATATTTTAACAACATTTTACTATTTTTGTACCCAGAAGGATAATTAATTAATTAAGATAAATTATAGAGTCTCACAGAGACGAAGCTATAAGTATGAGAAACGTGTGTGGGAGTCTTTTTTTATGCGATGGCCTGGGGCTTACAACCTGTATGAGCCATCTTAAGTGCAACGTTCACCTATTTTAGTTAATATAATGACATGTTAAAATAAAGTTCTATGTTAGTTCAAATTTGAGAATCTTTCGTTTTTCGAATGAACTGTGCTAAAGACATAATGTAGTCTTTTCTCATCAACTATTAGTAATTGTAATTTTTATATGATAGTGATACTTCTTGATAGGAGTAATGAAAATATAAATAATTATTTGTATATTTTTTTTAGACAATACATGTATTATTTTTTCAATTGATTGAGCGACATTGTAGATTGACATTTTTAAAAAATATTGATTATTTTATTTGTATACATCTACTTTTATGTGAGTTTTTTTCACCAACATGTTTCAGAAATTACCATTCCATCATCAGGGTGCTGTATAACTGTCAAAAAATTCGAATGAAATGTCTTTTGTTCCTTGTTTTTTCCAAATTATTTGAAAAATTATTTTTAAAAAACAATTTAAAATAACTTCAGTAATAATATTTTTTTAAATAATTTGGAAAAACAAGGAACAAAAGACATTTCATTCGAATTTTTTGACAGGTATACAGGTATACCTGATGATAGAATGGTAATTTCTGAAACATGTTGGTGAAAAAAACTCATATAAAAGTACATATATACAAATAAAATAATCAATATATTTTTTTGGCGTATAAATAAATATATTACTAAATAAGCCGTAATGAGCAACAATATTGAGACCACCATTTTGGAAGGTGGTGAATATCTATTGCGAAAAATCGACCTTTCTCTACGTGTTCACCACTTTCAAAGACCTCATGATGAACGCCGTACTCTTTTGGTACAACAGAGCAAAGTCTAGCATCATCATAGCTTGATTCGTATAAGCTAAATCTCGTAACATATCAATGGACGGTGTGGTCATGATGCTACTAATACAGATTATGAGATCTGTCAAAACAAAAAAAAAAAGTAACATGTTATTTTGTTATATTTTAATTATTTCAATTTTGTATTATGTAACGCTAGGTGCTGAATATTAGATGAGCAGAGTACGTGAAGTAATGATGTTATGAAAGTGTGTACCTCGGCCACTATTTTTTTTGTTGTTGTTTATTAACCTTTAACCGGGCGAGTCCCTTTTTACGCAACATATAACGGGCGCGAACTTTTTCACTAGGACGTGTTAATACGTCACGCCCGGTGGACTTAATTTCATATTATTTTTTATTTTTATTTATGCTTAAAATAAATGAAAAGACGATGAAATACATATTTTTCGTTTATTTATATATAAAGTACAAAGGAAAATACAAAATTACAAACCAATAGAAAAACACACCAATAAAAAAAATGGATTGGTACATTTATTTCGCCATCGCTGATTAGGGTTGCGAACTATACTGTTAAAAACAGTATCATACTGTTTTTCACTACATTATACTTTTTACTGTTGTACAAAAATAAAGTATATAAAATACTGTTTTCAGCATCAAAATGCGTAACACTATAAATTTCAGTTTTAGACGCTCACACAATTTTTTTTATTTAGTCAGAGGGCGTTCAGTGCAGTGCAGCCACAAATAAATCACAATAATGGAGTTACAGAACGAATCTGTCAAACAGGCAACCCTAACCTTAACATTTACTGAAAGAATTTTTTCAGTAATGAATGCAAAGTGGCGGGAGGATAGAAATAGAGCAACTATTAATTTAATAAAAATGAGCTCCTCATTTATTTTAATTTTAGTTATGATTGTGGTGAGGCGTATGAAGTTTTTAAAAAAGAGTGTAAATTAATAAGTTATGCAGGAAGCTCTAAAAAATATGTATTTAAAACAATAAATGAATAAAATACTGTTCATTTTTCTAAAATACTGTTTAATATTCTTCTCAGACGTAAATATACTTTATTTCTTGTAAAAAAAGTTGGCGACCCTACGCTGATATCGCTTTCATTCATTTTGATGGATTTAAAACATGACAAAAATGTTTTCTAAAATGAAAAGGTTGAAAATATAAAAAATATAAGTAAATAATATATAATACGAAAATAGGTAGGTAAGTATAAGTACGTACCCGTCACTGCTCACCCAGAACACGTCCACCACTCTCAATAGCGAAATGACACTGATTCCCTCCATGTCTTGAATTCATGTCGAGACATGTGTGGATTTCGAACAATGTCGAGACATCGTTCGAAAATATACGTTCTGCCTGTTCCAGGGCGCAACATATATTTCAAGGACGTATTTATAAGTCCTGCCCGTACCCGAAATTGTTCACGTTTGACGTATTTATACGTCCCGCCCCGTTAACAGGTAAAGTTTTTGTTTTATGTTCAATGTTCAAGACTTACAGTTGACATGTTGAAATAATCATGAAAGTTAATTTTGTGATGGGTCCTCTTCTTCGCCTTTCAGCTCGATCCTACTCCTAACTGAGTTTACGCCTTGTTAGAGGCAAACAAGCTATCTATCTACGTCGGGTGAAGGCTCTACGGCTTTTAACGTAGTATTTCCAAACACCCTCGCTTTATTCAAGACCTCCCCAGTTCACGTTGTGTAATTTTTTGTTTCGAACTATAGGGGATGAATTGGTTTAGTGGTAACCCTAACGCAAGCTTTTCTTAAATTAAATACTGGGGTATGAAGTTCGTGAATGTTCATGGAAAACGCAAACAAAACTACCTAGCACGTCAATTAAGCCCTACGGTGCAATTGCTAAACATACTATGTTCCGTGGCCCTATATTATTTACCTATCATTCCTACGGACTGAAACCACTGCATCTGGTGTAGCTGCGCTTCCAGAGTGCGCGATCCTCTGCTCCCACGCCCTCTCCGCTCGATCCCCCATTGTCCTACCTGTATGGGATCGACCGCCATCCACTGGAAAGGTTAGTGACGTGCCGTTATCACATGCGCATGCACATATAGAGTACATAGATCCCCTGAAAGCCCTCGAGTCCTTCGTAGCCGTTCCTATGGATGATTCCGTCTTCGACGCCCTCGCTGATTAATAATTTTATCTCTCGCCGTTATCTCGCTGTGCTTATTCCTTACGATCTTTTATATTTACTCTGCATTATCTTTATATCAATTACATTGTTACGTTTATTTACTAGCCGGCCTAAGTTCCGTCACCTGTATCTGGCCCTATGTCTCATTCTAGTGGTACGTTGGGTTCTAATGGATAAGGGGTTTGTAGAAGGAATGTGTAAATGTATGTGTACGCGGAAAATGTGGTTGCTTTAAATTCGGCCCCTCCGTACCCAAAGGCTCATCGGTGACTGATCCCATCTTCCTTCTCCCGACACGAGTTCCGGATACGTTGACCTGAGCCTGGATGCGCCTTTTCATGTTGGGCCTCTTCTGTGCAAAGTACCGCACCATCCCTCGCGTCAGTGTCTGGCGTCCGGGCTCAGAGCCAGTTTGCCCCCCGAATTCCAACTCCTCCAGGTTAAACTAAGTTAAACTACGGTATATATACTGAAGCTACTGTAAAGATGGTCCCGGGCCACCTGTCAAGTCAAAAATATGCGAGTGGGGAAGGGGAGTTTCCTAGGCTCCCCAACCCTCGCCTGTGAGCAACTGCAGCCCATTGGCCATTCGCGACACTACAGTGACTGCAACCACCCTCCCAGGTAGTACTTATTATAATCTGATATGCATCAATACGTTCAATCCATTCCAGACGAGGGAAGACATCCGCACGGGTGTTGTGCCACCCGTGAAGAGCCCCCTCATACACTACGTACGAATAGATACATACTAATAAAATATAATATACATACATATACTTACATATACAATACATAAATAAATACTTGTAATGGTTGGTTGCCATGTGGTTTCACGAGGCCATGACCCCTCGTATTAGTAGATGGAAAGGTGGATCTGGACAGTAGGGATATGCCTAGCCCCTGGCCAGGGATGTCGGTGTATTTTCTCCAAATGGTGTACAGCTAGAATCCTGCCATCGATGATGATGGGATCTGCCTAATTATCTCCGACTGATGTGTAACTGGAACCCTGCCATCACTGATGAAGATGATGTTGTCACTATCGAAACGTCACCTGATGATATTTAGCTGAACCGCCGCTAGTGATGATGATGATGATGATGATACTATCGTAACGTTTCCTGACGATATATATATCGGAGACACCGCTAATGATGATGATGATACTATCGGAACGCCTCCTGACTATATATGACTGGGACACCGCTAATGATGATGATGATGATGATACTATTGGAACGTCTCCTGACGATATATAACTGGGACACTGCTAATGATGATGATGTTGATGATACTATCGAAACGCCTCCTGACTATATATAGCCGAAACACCGCTAATGATGATGATGATACTATCGTAACGACTCCTGACGATATACAGCTGAAACACCGCTAATGATGATGATGATGATGATGATGCTATCGAAACGCCCCCTGACTATATATAACTGGGACACTGCTAATGATGATGATGATGATGATACTATTGAAACACCTCCTGACGATATACGACTGGGACACTGCTATGATGATGATGTTGATGATACTACCGAAACGTCTCCTGACGATATATAACTGGGACACCGCTAATGATGATGTTGATGATGATACTATCGAAACGCCTCCTGACTATATGTAACTGGGACACTGCTAACGATGATGTTGATGAAGATACTATCGCAACGCCTACTGACTATATACAACTGGGACGCTGCTAACGATGATGTTGATGATGATACTATCGAAACGCCTCCTGACTACATACAACTGGGACTCTGCTATTGATGGTGATGATGATGATGCTATTGAAACGTCTCCTGACAATATATAACTGGGACACTGCTAATGATGATGATGTTGATGATACTATCGAAACGCCTCCTGACGATATAAAGCTGAACCACCGCTAGTGATGACGATGATGATGATGATACTATCGCAACGCCTCCCGACGATATATATCTGGAACACCGCTAGTGATGATGATGATACTATCAGAACGCCTCCTGACTATATGTGACTGGAACACCGCTAATGAAGATGATGATGATGATACTATTGAAACGTCTCCTGACGATATACAACTGGGACGCGGCATATGAATAGACAAATAAATACCTAATTAATTAATGAATCATCAATTAAATAAATAAATAGAAATTAATAATTAAGTTCGGCGTCGAGCACACGGGCCGATGATGATGCTATCGAAACGCCTCCTGACTACATACAACTGGGACGCTGCTAATGATAGTGATGATGATGATGCTATTGAAACGTCTCCTGACTATATATAACTGGGACTCTGCTAATGATGATGATGATGATGATGCTGATTTGACTATCCCCCCCCCGACGATGCACAGACGTATGCGTACGTAAATAAATAAATATATAAATAAATAAATTTATAAATAAATAAATTAATTAATTAATTAATCAATTAGTAAACTAATAAGTAATTAAACAAATGAATAAATAAATAAATATATTATTAATTAATTAATAAATCAGTCAATCAAACAAATAAATGAATAAATAAATATATAATTAACTAAATAATCAATCAATCGATCAATTAAATAAATAAAAAGTTAAATAAATAATTTATAAATAGACGAATAAACAAATGGCTGAATGAGAAATAAATAAATAAACAAATAAATAAATATATATATATATATGAATAGACAAATAAATACCTAATTAATTAATGAATCATCAATTAAATAAATAAATAGAAATGAATAATTAAGTTTGGCGTCGAGCACACGGGCCGCGCGATCCCTGGAAGTTCACACACATGCAGAGAAGGTTTATTTGGCAAATTAATTCGCCCCTATTATGGTCAGTACGGATGCAACATGCAAACAACACCTGTGGAAAACATATGTAAAGTTTACGGTACAGGGGTTAGCTTTCACTGTCGGCGCTTCTTCCGTCTCTGTCTGGGGTGTCGAACCCGAGACCATTCTTCTTAATCGTGCGCCACCTTTATATATCGTTATAATCCCAAAACGGAAAGAGGATGACATGACTTACCCATCTGCCGCCGATTATATCCATTCCAGTGCATCGTAGTTTCACTTTATGTACCTCACTTTATACCTAAGGATTGCGGACACTTGCCTTGCACGCGCACACGATTCACAGGCCCCTAATTAATTATAGTTCGCGACCTAACCTTTGATCCTGCCATTACGCGCTTATAAGTTTCCGTAGCTGGGGCTTAGTATCCAGCCTCGTCAACTATACGGTGTATATACCTTAATCAAACCGAAACTAGACATTATTTTCTTTTCCTTGAATTTATATTCCTCGAGATACCGGAATTAGACTCTAGCTCGACACTTGTAAGTATTTATATATCTTAATAATACTGCAACATAGTCCTTATTTCCGTCTTACGTATCCGTACTTCCCGGGTCATCGAGACTAGACTCCAATTCTAATGATCATACTCTAATGAGTATACGCACCGATATTTTTCATAAAACCCGTTACCCGTTATTTTCCGATGTTACATATTCTTATATTTATCCGAAATACCGGGATTAAGCTTTGAATCTAGGATTCCATCCATTTATAAGTTTTAACAAACCCATGAAGCAACCACTTGTCCACTTGTTGTTGTTAAAGAATTGATTGCTTCTATAATAAAACCCCAATAGTCTACATCTTTATAAGGTCAATACATATTACTTTTAGGGTCCGCCGATTTAGTTTTATTCTTATTATTATTATTATTATTATTATTATTATTATTATTATTAATTAATTACACGGCTTAATAGCCTTTTACAACAGGTTTATACATAATTAAAATACAACAAACGATTAAATGTGAAAGAAAAATAAAGGGTATAAATGTAAAAAGGTATATATACATAGTTTAAAAATAATGAGGTTAGACATGTATGTAAAAAAGTATATATGCAAAAAGGTGTAAAGTAGCAGGTTTATACATAATTAAAATACAACAAACGATTAAATGTAAAAGAAAAATAAAGGGTATAAATGTAAAAGGTATATATATACATAGTTTAAACATAATGTGGTTAGAAATATATGTAAAAAGGTATATATGCAAAAAGTGTAAAGTAGCAGGTTTATACATAATTAAAATACAACAAACGATTAAATGTAAAAGAAAAATAAAGGGTATAAATGTAAAAAGTATATATATACATAGTTTAAACATAATGTGGTTAGAAATATATGTAAAAAGGTATATATGCAAAAGTGTAAAAAGTAGCAGGTTTATACATAATTAAAATACAACAAACGATTAAATGTAAAAGAAAAATAAAGGGTATAAATGTAAAAAAGTATATATACATAGTTTAAACGTAATGAGGTTAGACATTTATGAAAAAAAAGGTATATATGCAAACAGGTGTAAAGTAGTGATCTCAGAAATTTTTATTCACCGATAATATAGCAATATTAAATTTGAATAGCCAGCTATATATATAAAAATTTAAGACATTATATAAAAATTTAATATTTTGAAAAGGAACGATCATATAGTGTTTTTTAAATTTTGAGAGAGATAGATTTAAAATGTCGACATATGTAGGTAGTTCATTGCCAAGTTTGTGCATTGATAACAAAATTATATTATTCTTAATATAATGTAATGATGAATATGGTTGCATGATTGACATCTTCGTCGACAGTCTGGAGAAAGTAAAGTTTACACTTAAAGAGGCAATACTGCTTCGTTACTGACTTCAGCTGTTAATATGTAATGGTGGGTAATATATATTTCTCGTACACATTGCCGCTTTGTACTTTATATTTTTAATTTCTGTACTCATGTTTCGGTGCTATTCCGGTACTTTTAATAATTTGCTACTTGTAATTTATATTGTTTAATGTATGTTCTTTTAATTTTATGATATATTTTTTCATGTAAAAGCCTATACGCATTGCTGCTCGTTACCTACTCTACATTTTTAATTTTTATACTCATGATTTGGTGCTATTCCTGAAACTTTTGATGTATGTGCTTTTTGAAATTTATTTTATACTCTTTATGTAAAAGCCTAATGGGCGTAAACAAATAAATAAAAATAAATAAATAAATAATTTTATTATCATCTCGAATATTTGATATCCACTCTCCGGAAAATTTTAATATATTTTAAATCATTTTAATATAATTTATCATTTTAATATGGTTTAGGAATAACGGAATTCTGTAATTTCTACGAGTATAAACAACCCCAATCTTACCAAATCCATTTTATGTAGTGAAAGACGCGGGACTTATATCCTCCCTAAAATGTAAAATGAACCCGGTCTAGATGAAACATCCTTATTTAGTTTCAGGACAACGAGGTTTACGCGTTCCACGAGGAATATGATATAACCCGATCTAAACGAAGGTAATTTTATATAATTTTAGGACAACGGAACTTACAAATTTCATAAGGTATATCGTGAAGCCAATCTAGGCGGAGACACTACGTATATTTTAAACAGAGTAAGAGTTTAAATTTCATCAAGCCTAATACACCGCAAGAATGTCCTAGGCATAGTAAACCAAATAGCGGTCAAAGCTGTAGTGTTTCTATGTTCACACGTTTAGCTCAACACGAATATTATAAGTTTCACAGTTATAATACAAGACGCGAATTCCTAAACGAATCATTTTAAAATAGTTCTAATTGGAATCTACATGTTTCATATTTATTAAATGAAGACGCGAATTCTAAACGAAACACTAACATTGTTTAAAACGGGACCCTATATCTATATATGCTTAAAATGAAACGCGAATTCCCGAACGATAGCATTTTATATAACTAAATGTAACGAAATCTTATATAGTTTATAAATAAGAGGACCCGGCCCCAGGCGGTTTTTATATATTTTCAATATAACGAGGCCCTATAACATCTTTATAAGTATAATACAACCCCGGTCTAACGAAACAATGTACTAGAAGTTTTTATATGTTTGAATACATGATATACGTTTTTTTTATACACGTTTTTATACGCGAGATTTACGTCTTCGTACAATACGAAGTACCCCAAATTATACAATCGCGAAGTTATAACCAGAACTAATTGAAACATTTTTCCATAGTTTAAGTCCGCGAGGCAAATATCTTTCATAAAATATAAAATACCCGAATCAAATTAAACATATTTTTACCTTATAGGCTTTCCCCAACGCGCGTAATAATCCCGGCCACATGAAACGGTTTTATATGTTTTAATAGCGCGGGACCTATGTTTTCCTATATAATATAAGATAACCCGGGCCGAACGGAAGCAATCTTATATACTTTATAAAATAGTGAAACTTGTACTTCTGTATACCGTAAATAAACCCCGACCCCCACGAGATTATTTTATATAATTTTTTTTAGAATAATGAAATTTCATACATCTGTAAAATTGTAAATAAGTCCCGACTCTCACGAAATTACTCTATATAATTTTAAACGAAATGGAAATCTAGATTATTATGGGCTGAACCTGATACCCCGCGAGATCAGCTATATATTTTTCACTAGACGTATTTTTAATCCCAGAATTTATTCGCTATAATTTTAACGGACTCTTACTATTAAACATAAACAAAAAAAATATTAAAATAAACTAAATATTCTTTCGATAACTAAAATAAACCCGGTCTAATCGAAACATTTCATATAACGAAATATTATATGCCTTACAAATGTAAAAATTAAAATGAGACCTCGCGTATTTAGCAAAGATAGGTATTTTATAAGACTTATTTAAAATCGAATCTGTTAGTAACAACTCCTTTATCTTTTAACAGCTTCCCGCGTGATTAGCATAAAATAGGTATCTTTATAACGCACAGCTAGTTTCCAGAGATCCGCCAATACTATACTTAGTAAAACGAAAATTTAACTAAATTTGAACTCTACCTTTTCCTGAAATTCTGCGAATATTATTCTGTGAACCTAGTAAGACGACAAAAATAATTAACTTTATAGAACATAGTGATTTCCGAAGTTCCGATATGCCAGATTAATTACCTTTATAAAATAAAATCAATCCCGTACTCTGAGTTAAAACTCTTTTGACAGGACCTCGCGTATTTAGCATAAGATAGGTATTTTTACAAGATTTATTAACAATTTCCCGCGTGTTTAGCATAAAATAGGTATCTTTATAACGCACAGCTAGTTTCCGGAGATCTGCAAATATCAGTTCTATATATGCCGGACTAATCAACTTAATAAAGCGCAGTAATTTCCGAAGTTCTAATATGCCAAATTAATTACCCTTTATAAAATAAAATCAAACCCGTACCCCCCTTTTCTTTTAACGTGAGCAACCAACAATGTCGAAGAGTATATTTACCCGTACGCACTTTCACTATAATTTTCACTCACCGAGGCACTCTAAGTCGACGGTAACTTTCACTCACGGTTCTATCACTCGAAAAAACAACCGACGCAGATTTTGCGCTCTCGTAGACCGTCACCAACTCCCTGATTTCTGCTGTGTCTTGACATTTTAAACCCCCCCTAGCAGCCAAAGGTCCTAAGTCGTGTGTTTCCAGGATTTTCAATATCCTACTTTCCTTGAAACCAAATTCTTTGTTCCTAAGATTCAATTTGGCAAAAAAAAACCATATCTCCACTCGGATATGTCAGTTGATCCCACCTCCTGTTGCCGTCTCTATCTCCATCCCTGTGCCCGTTTGGGACGGACTTGGTGGCTTCAGACGGTTTGAACTCGCTTCACAAGCGCGATAATTAATTTTTAATATTTAATTTCTAAGTTCAGTCCATATTGTCGTTTGATCAACCGTAACCACAATCTATCGGGTACTCCCCTAATCATAGTTGATGTTTCTTCATTATCTACCATTATCCTGTCCCGTTCTCCCGTATTTCCGCTCGTCTTTATCGGAAATTTAACGTTTCTTGGCCGCTATATCATGGGATCAATTTCCATATATTCACCACGTGCACACTGCATACCTAGATATAACAATCATCCAAAGGCACTATACCTAATTTTAAATTAATTTTGGGCGATCTTTTCTCGTGGGTCCCCAATGAATCCTGTCTTTTGGCCGCGACTCTCCGCGCACAGGGACGTATTAGCTCCCTCCGTTGCGGAATTTAAACATAATTTGTAACCATTTATTATTATTTTTATTGGCAGTAAGATTGATCCACAAAGTAACTATGTTACATAGACAGTGAATATTCTCGGACAATATAATACTGGAAGAGTACTATTCGCTATAACACAATAAACTATTAATGTAAGTTAAATTAAATTTTTAAATTCAGTGGAAGATTTTTAAGATCGTTTTGCTTTTAATTTTTTCCCCAAAACAAAATAAATAAACAAATAAATAAACACACAGATACACACTCACACAACCCACTATTGGACATGTTTTTATTATTCTTTTATCGATTGTATGTATGTGTTTTCGCGTAATTGGCCCAAAACTCTGTGCATCAATTATTGTCTTTTCTTCAAAGATTGATTAATTATATGGCTGTAAGAAACCCAATAAATGAAAACAAATAAAACAAATAAGTAAATAAACCTCCAGTGCCGCAGGCAAGGCGTCGGATTAATTCAGTGCTCATTTATTGCCAAGGCACTGGACGCCTCCGCTGATAACTATATACCGCTCACCATGTTCTTAGAGGTGTGTTGAAAGATTGCTAGTATCTGTCGAATCGGTCTCAAGTAGTTGTCTGTATTTGTACGTTTATCATTATTACATGCTCTTGCTATATCCGTTCCACTTCACATTATTGTTCCTCCCGTCTTCGAATTTCTATCACACTATGTTCTCCTATGTTTTTGGTACTTATATGCTTGCTTTTTACTTGCATTTACTCCTATATATATTTGTTTCATTTATCCATCCATCTATAAGATCCCCATACGCTTTATCCTTTTATTTCATGTGTATATGGGCCGCAAATTCATATTATTTTATTTACAATATTCTTATCTAGATTGTTGCGCGGTATGATTGATAATCCTCAAATTATGCAGAGCATTGGTTTGTATGCTCCTGATAATTACACTAGACATCGTCAGCATAGATTGTTTCACATTCCAATATACAGGACCAACCTGCCGATGGTTATGCCTGTTGGAAGAGCCACAGCCATGCTGAACAAAATCGCTCTGGGTATTGATATATTCCATGTGTCTGAGGGGGTTTTCCGAAGCGGGACTCTCCTACACCTTTGACCAGATTTATGTTATTTTTAATTTATTAAATATTTTCATTTTTGATATATACTTCTAATATGTATGCCTTAAACATTTTGTTTGTCATGTACATATTATCATGAAATAAATTGAATTGAATTGAATTGAATTGAATACACTTGTTCCAATTATGTTTTGTGGTTATTACTACCAAACCCGGCGAAATCTGAGCTAGAATAGCCAATCGTATACACGTTACCCGTCCTGTTGAAACTACGCTAACGTAGGACAGGTTTGTAGTGATTAGATAGTTAATATATTGTAACTATATTCGAGTATATTATTTTCTTGTCGTGCCATTAATATGCTTACACATTATCGTTATCTCTTTCCTAACTGTATATACCGTCATTGCACAATTACCTATCTGTTGTAAAAGCCTTAAGAGCGTTAGTCTACAGATAAATATAATAGAATTATAGTTAACTTCTCTACCCGCCTACGTTATTCGACTCCCGCGAAACGAAAATGAATCATTATTCGCTCCTCGATAGAGCGTCAGTCTACAGATAAATATAATGGAATTATAGTTAACTTTCCTATCTGCCTACGTTATCCGATTCCCGCGAAACGAAAATAAATCATTATCCGCTCAGTTAAGGTCATCCCTCTGGTACATAGTGTACGTTTTATCCGTGCTTCACGGCCAATTCTTATAAATTATTTATGGGCGTTTTCCTCGCGCGATCCCCCGATTAGAACCTGCCTTCCTTGCCTTTGCTCATATTCTGCTATCTCTCTCGCGCGGCAATCCACTTAAGAAGGCGATTAATGACGTTTAAGCGGTTTCAAAACCACAGCAAAAAAGTCTATAATTCAGAAACCTCGTGGAACTGTCAATATCATCGTCACCTTAGAGTAGACGTTAATCGGTTTTTTAACGGCCCTAAACGCAATAATCGCGACCCAAATCTACGAAAGCCGTGTTCAGTATTTTTTTTGGGAAGCACATGTGGACCGCTCGGACCGCGCCGATCGTCAACCATTTGTACCAAACGCGGCTTTACCACAAGATTAATATGTTTTATAAGAATTGAATATTAACTGCTCGTAACCTATATCCGATCAATCGCTACTAACTCCCTCCCAATACTAGCGTTTCATCATTCCCAAATTTTTGTAGCTCCAATACTACGGCCAGTTTAGCTCAATTTTTCCCCGCGTAGCATTTAAATCATCTTAGAGTTCAAAATAAAAATAATATAATAAAAAAAAAATCTATAGAAACAGGTGATTCATCACACTCTATCATACATGGATTTGCCACACACACGTCTAAGGGATCTCATCTCCACTGCATTCAATCTTTCAATGATTTATCTTATTTGCCTCCGTGGCCACTACCCTAGATGATATCATCAAAAATTTTTTTCGCGACGCGGTGGCCAGGGCGCGGGATGGGGATGAAAGAGGATGTGGGCGCGATAAAAAATGTGGACTGTATTTCGATAAGTTAGGAAAAGGCAACACGAAGAACAGACGAACTCACCACATTAGTTTCCTGCGCTTTTTTTTATTTTTTATTTATTAGAGACACTAACAGGATAATAGGTACATGACACTCAGATAATAAACATTATAGTGAAGACTATGCCCACTATCCCAATTACAAGTGTCTTCGGCACGCTCTAGTAACGTGTATTTTTGCAATTAATTATATTTTACATGTACATTTATGTGTATTGTATATTTTGTGTTTGAATGTAGCGCGCTTAGTATTTAATGAATGATTGATTTAATGGATCTATAGGTTCAGGTCATCGTTTAGAAAATGGATGTTGTGTGTGAGTGAGTTTTTGAACGAAGATAAGGTGTCTGCAAGAATATCAGCATCGATGTTTGGTTTCACTGCGATGCTGAACGTGAATCACTTTCCATACTTGTGCGAACTTGGCGAGAGACTGCTTGAGAAAGGGTTGCATAAACTAATTGACAGTTCTCTCGACACGACAACAGCGAACGACGCTTCTCGCACGGAGGTGGTTTCTCGACTGTTTTAGGTACAGGGCGAAGGGAAGGAGGGGGAGGGAGGTCGACGTCACACGCCAAATTCGCGTCACGAGAACCAAAGCGCCTAGGAATAGGCAAATACGGAACACAGAGGATTCGTATCGGCCCTTAATCTCGGATCATAAGAATCACGCACTCGTGTCAAGCGACAGCTGTTTGAAATGATCACAACCCTATCGAAGATTCCAGAACGGCCTAGCGTAATCTGCGGCAAGCATCGAGAAACATCTATAAAAGCCTGGAAGCCGCGAGAGAGTTCTGCTAAACACTATTAACGCCTAGAAGTTTCGATATCAGCATTTGCCAGATATAAATAGGACCGCGCGCGAGAATAACGTTGTTGTTATTAACAGAAGCGAAGGCAGCCGCGCGCTGCGGGCCAGTGTGGCCAGCCGAGCGATAATTCGACAGCGAATAATCTGGAAAGTTTTCATGTAGCGACATAAACCGGAGCGAATGATCCGTGCGGAAATTGGATGGAATGTTCTAGTGAATAGTGAATAAAGTGTTATAAAGTGTCTATTTACGAGTCATATATTTACTAAATAGTATAATTTAGACAATAGCGTTAAGTCAAATAGTGTTAAGCGACTTGGTACATTTGATTAATTAAATTCCAGCGTTTTATTGATTCCTTCCGTAGCCACGACACGTGACAATATTTATGCGAATCCAACGCGATATTGGCAATTTTGACATATTTTTACACCAGGACGTCGTGGGCGAAGAAATTTTTTTTTTCTATAAGCTTTAAATACAGCACTAGTACTTATTTCATGTAATTTTAATCGAAACACGAAATTGTGAGGTTAAGATTGCGATAGGTACTTCGGTAATCCTTTTGAAGCTCCGTCAGATCAGACATTGCAGACATCGGACACCGCAAATAAAGGTATTTATTTTTGGAGAGATATGTGAAAATACACTAATCTTCTTATTTGAATACGACGAACAACGAACACCGACATATCGTTTATTTGTTTTGTTATTTTCGTCTATTAAGTGTTGGGATAACAATCTTAAGATCCTAATGTTGCTATTTTCGGAATACGACCGTATGATGATTGGCCAGCTTTTCCTGATTCAGATTCTGTGCAATTTTTTAATAACGATGTTATTGCCAAATAGCTATAGGTCGACTACAATCAAAAGACCATTCCCTAGCTTTGTCCGGTAAGAAGAAAGCGGGGAAAAGTTGCCTGGGAAGCCCGTATTCCTCAGTATGATATTCCAAATAAATGTATATTTTTTAGTTTAAAAAAAGGTTACTTACTTACTAGAAAAATTTCTTCTGTGTTCATTTTTTCCATCGTAACAACACACATATTTTTTGCGCACATTCTTTTGAATGCGGTCTAGCTATAATAAATGCCAAGACTGCTTTCGTATAAACAAGTTTTTTACATAGCTCCTTAGCTCTTTAAGTGGTTAAACCACCCTGGAAGTACAAAATTCAGGTAGAAACTTGTACTTGGAAAAGGTAACGTAGTTTTTTCCTATTAATTCCAGAAGACATTTTATGCTGCTTTTTTAACCAACGCTATTTTAAAATTATCGATAATGATCAAACCGATTTGTGCAAATTTATCGATCGCATTTTAAGTGAAATAAATTAAAGAATTAAGTTGCTCGATTCTGACCCCCCCCCCCTTCGCCTCAAGTAGTCCAGCGTAGCATTTCATGTACCCCCCTCGATCTGGCCACTTGGTTTATGGACGCTTCTTTAGAGTAACTAATACTTCTTCTTCTTCTCGTGCCCTGTCCGTTTAACGGAAGTTGGCTGTCATGTTGGCTATGCTGACTTTGTTTACTGCGACCCGGAACAGCTCCACAGTAGCCTGGCCAAACCACTGTTTCAAGTTTTTCAGCCATCAAGTCCTCCTTCTTCCAGGGCCCCGACTTCCGGCAATCTTTCCCTGCATTATGAGATGCAAGATCTCGTATTTTTCTGGATGTCTCATCGCGTGTCCTAGATATTGAAGTTTTCGGATTTTTATTGTTTTAATAACATCTCTTTCTTTATTAATCCGAGCCATAACATCTTCATTCGTAACTCTGTCCATCCAGATTATTTTGAGAATTCTTCTGTAGATCCACATCTCGAACGCCTCAAGTCGCCTTATCAGTTCTTCGGTAAGCGTCCATGCTTCCATTCCATAGAATGATACTGAAAACACGTAGCATCTGACCATTCGTAATACTAGGTTGAGATCATGACTGCAGAACATCTTTTTCATGCGGATAAAGGTTGCACGAGCTTGCTCTACGCGGCATTTGATTTCAACCGAAGGATCCCATCTTTCATTTAAGTTGCAGCCCAAGTATACAATACTTTGTACCGTCTCTAGTTTCGCTCCAGCTGTATAATGGTTGTCATTCAAGTCAACTGCGTTATATTTTCTTATAAGCGTGTATTTTGTTTCGTTCGTATTAAGTTCCAACTCAAATTTCTCACATGTCTTCACTACTTGATTCAGCAGAAGTTGCAGATCCTCGATGTTACTTGTTAGAAGTACCGTATCATCTGCAGGACGCAGGTTGTTCAGGACCTTCTCATTTATAACAAGTCCTTGAGTAGATTCTTGCAGAGCTTCATTGAGTATTTCTTCTGAATATAAGTTGAACAGCATGGGTGAAATAATACACCCCTGTCTCACGCCTCTCTTTATTTCTGTTTCGTCTGTTAACATTGTTCGACTCTTACTGCTTTTTACTCCCTTTATATTAACTCGTGGCGTCTGCTTGCTTGCCGCCAACAAAAACTTTGGATCGATTTTTGACCCTTTTCCCGTGATCCAATCGAGCTGAAGCTTGGCAAGCAGACTCGTGTCGACGATCAAGAAGATCTATCAAATTTTCGTTAAAAAAAATTAATAATTATAGTATAATTTCGGATTTTTAGAAATTTTATTGGTTTTTTCAAATTGGAATCATTAGAAAAGTTTGATTAGCAACGGCGGCCCGATAACGTCGCGGAATATTTTCTAAATTTGAATAATAGGTACATCACTACGAATTTCGAAAATTTACAAAACAATTGGTTCACAGATGACAGCAAAATTGGGTTATTTGGGAAAAAATCAAATAATAATTTATTTCTTTTAGATTTCTGCTTAGTTTTGAAGAATTCTACATTACTAAAATCTGATTCTGACTAAATCATTTGACGCTGGAAATTCATAAGGTACGATATTGATGATAATTGAATCTATCAAAATCTTGACATCTCAAAACATCTGACATTTTAGAAATATATTAAATTTCTGTAAGTTTAGTGTTTTGTTATATGTTTTAATTCGTCTTTAATTGTTGTTATATTTTACAAAGAAAGGGAGTATGGCAAAAACTTGGTTTTTATGGGTTACTTTTTTACAAGTCGAATAAAATGAGCGTGCAGAAATTTGGATCGGATTTTTTGGGGAGGTTTAAACGTAACAAAGTACGCTCGTAAACCGAGGTTCAACTGTGACAGATGCGGGCGTATGGCTTGTTTTGTTTGACCGATACCGGGCCGCGCTGTGACGTCACCGTACCTGGTGATCGAGCCATTAAGGCGTTTAAGTTCTGAGAAGTGTCTCCAACTGGCCGAGTGACGCAAGTCCAATCAGACGAGAGAGGCAAACCGGCAACCGCTGGCCAGTGGCGTACAGTTGTTACAACGGGCGATCATTTATGATCATTTTCAAATAACAAAAAGGTAGATTTTATTTATCTACCTTCTTCTTCTTCATCAGCCTTCGTCTTTCCACTGCTGGATATAGGCCTCTTCCATATTTTTCCATTCTTCCCTGTTGTTGGCTAATTGTAGCCATTTCTTTCCCCCCACAGCGACAATATCATCGGCCCATCTCTTTTGAGGTCTTCCGATGCCTCTTTTAGTTTCCCAAGGTCTCCATTTCAGAACTCTGGGAGGCCATCTTGTAGTATCCTGTCTTGCAACCTGTCCTGCCCATTGCCATTTTAGCTTCGCTACACGATCCATGATATCCACTACTCTAGTTCTGCGCCTAATTTCGTCGTTTCTAATTCTATCTCTTAGGCTTACTCCAAGCATGGATCATTGCGTGCATTTGAGCTTTTCTACACTTTTCTTTGTAAGGGCCATAGTCTCCAATCCATACGTCATCACTGGCAGTATGCACGATTCAAAGGCTTTTCTTTTTAGGCTAATTGGGATCTCTTTGTTCTCGAAGATACGTTTGAGTTTGCCAAAAGCAGCCCAGCTCATTCCTATTCGTCTTGGAAATTCTGCTGTTTGGTTCTCTTTGATCATTTTTATCTTGTGTCCTAGGTATATATATTCATCTACTATTTCAATATTATTTATCTATATAGGGAACTATCTCGCGAACTTTAGAAAATGATCGACTGGCTTCTAAACCTTTCCAGTAATTTCTAATTTACTGCGAAACGTCCAGGGTGCTGTTAAATTCTCGGCAAGGGAGCGTCCATAAACTTACTATTGGTTTGACCCCCCCCCCCCTAAGTGTGGAACATATTTTTTCCTATTAATTCCAGAAGACATTTTGTGATATTTTCTCTTACCAAAACTATTGTTAAATTATTGATCACGTTCAAACCGATCTGCGCAGGTTTATCGATCGCATATTCTGTACCGCTATAATTACGCCAAATAAAATAAATTAAAAATTGCGTAGCTCGACTCTGACCCCCTCCCCTCACATAGCCCAGCGTAGCATTCTACCTAACCACTGACCTCTAATTAGCTGTCACTATTTTCGCTTCTATCGATCATATTTCCCAAATACACAAACGGCATCATGATAGATGAGAAACTGGCAACCACACATACAAAAAATATGTAATAAACTAAGGTCAATACTATCAAAAATGTATATCATTAAAAATATTGTTTTTTTTGAAACTCTTAAATCAATGTACGTAGCTATGGTAGAACCAATAATTCTATATTGTATTTTGGTATAGGTAATACATTTCAAACAAGCATAAAACAAATACAAAACACAAAACCTACAAAAGCGAATAATTAAATGTATCTTACATATTCGTACAGCAAAATCAATCAAAAACAAAGGAAAAAATATTTTCACGGAAATAAACTTAATGTATATTAATTAAGTTATTTAAATAGGGGGTTATACTGAGTAACTACTATAGCGATGACCATGAAACACTTGTAATGAATACGTATAATACGAGACAAATGTCACTTGGAAAATATATTGTACGGAGAAGCAATAATTATTATGGACAAAGAACACTTCGAGTTAAAATACCAACTTTTTTTTACTAAATTTAAAATAAATTAAATTTTAATAAATATTATTATTAAGTTCTGCGGGTTAACTATTTTTAAGTGTTAAAGTACAAATACACATGCTTATTAGTGGCGTGCTAATGAGCACGCGACTAATAAGCATGCCCTAACAACTGTACACACTTGCTTATTTTAAGCATGCTCATAAGAAAGCATGTTCAAAGCTAACAATCAAACACACATGCTTATTACTGGCATGCTCTTGTCATAGAATAGAGAGGAACGCTAGTTCAAAATTGAAATAGAAAATTCAATCAACCAATAAATCAAAATAGTTACCGAGTTTCGATCCGCACAGTTTTGATTTTAGTTTTTATAATTTTTATTGTAAGATTTGAATCATTCACGTCTTTTAATAAAGTTTCATAAACGTGATTTCTTGCTATATTATTTTTATAAAGCATTTCCACCGACATTCTTGATACCTGTAATAGGTAACGAAGAGCAACGTTTTGTCATCTCCCCAACGCGCCATTTTGTTTCTTGTTTGTTGTTTCACGTTAGTGATGGGTCCGCTCTGTACTCACTACTACAATGTAGTAATACACTACATTGAAGTGCACACTTCGCACATTTTGATGTGTAGTGCACACTACAAACTACAAACACCAAAGTTATTGAAAGTATAAACTTCAAATAGTACACTTCATTTCAAAGCGAACACTATAAAGTACATACACTTCAAAGTTATCGAAAGTATGAGAAACACATTTTAAATAGTGTATTTTTTACGTGAAATTTTTGGAAAGTTGATGTAGATATATGAAGAAATTTCTGGAATCTGTAACAACCCTCCCCCCCATGGTTTGAAAATTTTTGGGAATTGATGTTTTATAACGAAGAATCTCTGGATCTGTAACAACCCCCCCCCCCCCATGGTTTTGAAAAATTTTTGGACCCATGAAGAAATTTTTGGCTAGTTGATATTTTTGTCGTTGACCTCTTTTTTTTTTTTTTTTTTTTGCTCGTCATTCATTAAAAATTTACTTCACTATTACTTCATTTCATTACTTCACTTCATTAATATTACAATTACTTCACTTCATTTACTTCACTTCAATTACTTCACTTCACTTCATTTACTTCACTTCATTTCGTAGTACTACAATTACTTCACTTCAAGTAGTTTTTACTACAATTGTAGTGTACACTTTGTAGTCTTCAAACTGGTGAACGTGTGTGTGTTGTAGTCTTCATTTTGAAATGAAGTTTTTCCCTTCGGTATTTCACGTGTCGCGGACTGAGGAGATCGCAAACCGACTAGCCGCGAATGGCGCGAATTCTGAATGACATAAGCATGCTCATAATAAGCAAGCCTGTTCACACATGCTCCAAATATACCCCTTCTCATGGTGAATGACAGTGGCATGCTCATAAATCAACCGACGGTTGATTAGTGGCATGCTCATTACTAGCAATGTGCGTACACACATGCCACTAATAAGCAAGGCCTAAAGAAGGTCGATACTGAGCATGCTCACGTGCCACTAATAAGCATGTGTATCAGTACCTTTGCAGCTGTTTCGGCTTGTGCAAACAGTGTAAATAAGTCGTTTGTACTTGGTATATCCACTGTTTGATAATGGCCTTACAAGCCGAAACAGCTTAAAAATAGTTAACCCGCAGAACTTAATAATAATATTTATTAAAATTTAATTTATTTTAAATTACAGCAATAATAATATTAATTAAATTTAATTCATTTTAAATTTCATTTATAATAATTATTAAAATCTAATTTATTTTAAATTTAGCTAAAAATAAATATGGAGTTCTTTAAATTAAACACAAAATCCATAAATAAATAAAATACCAACGGTTTTCGATGGTATGCCTTCTAACTTATTTAGGTTGGATTCATATGCAAAGGTAAAAGTGGCGTACAATGAGTTTATTATGAACAATAGTGAACTGTCTGCATGCTAACTATTTATATATAATTTTATAAATTCTTATGTAAGCCAGCACAGTTATTAAATGGTAAGGTACATTTTTTGCATATATAGAAATTCTTTATTGAAAATAAAATAAATACATACATGTTACAGTGACAGTGAGTATTACACTTTTTTATACGTGTTTAACTGTCCCCAGAAGAGTTAAAATTTGTGTTTGGGGACAGGAGTAAACGAATGATAAGTATGTATAAGTCAATAAAATGAACAGTGTAGGGAAATATAAACATCATAAAATAAATATTAGTGATTCGAGTACACAAATTATTTTCGGAGTACAGTTATTATTTTTTTTTTTGGTTTTGATTATGTATTATTTTATTTGTTTTATGTATTTATTTAATTTTGTATATTAATTAGTAATAGACGAAACCTGCTGATAACTAACTCATAGTAAGCAGGATCTTTGATAATTGTAAAATATGTAATTAATTTAAATGAAATAAATCTAACTTACTTTTTTCAACATTAAGTATACGCTTTTTTTGTCGCTCCCAGACTTTACTTTCTTACAATTAAGGTTGGCACCATTCTGAACCGCCAATTCTCTTGTCTTCTTTAAATCCATCTACTTGTAACAAGCCCACGAAAGAAATCTAGAATCTTGCCAAAATGCTATGGAGAGAAGTATGTTGGGGAAAAAACTATCAGAAAGAATAAGGAATTCAATAATCAAAGAACAAACAAAAACGAAGAATGTTAACGTATCCATCAGAAGGCTTAAATGGAAATGGACTGGACATGCAATCAGGGGGAGAGAGAAATGGTCAAAAACAATAATGTGTTGGTTCGCAAGAGGCAGGCCATCTAGAAGATGAGATTAAGGCTGCAGCAGGTGGCGCGTGGACCAGACTAGCAGAAGATAGGGAGGAATGGAGGCGCCTGGAGGAGGCCTTTGCCAAAAGGCATGCAGACGGAACTGCCATGGTGTGACAGTCTTACTGATCACAAACATGTTGATGTCTGAATAAAGGCTAATATTATTATTATTATACTTGTTACAAATGTGAATTTTCTGCGAGGAAAAGTTAAGTCATTATAAACAAATTAGACGCATTACTTAGGAAGGCACGAATAGTACATTCATATATTGAAAAATGTAGGTATATCTTGATAAGTATCAACTTTATGTGTAAGGCCGGCGCCACACTGGGCGTACCTTCCGTCGCGTCTTTGACGCCGCGGACCGCCGCAAAAAGGTTGGAAATTGGATTCTGTGCGCGCAAAATTCAAAAAACGAAAGTCGTAATAAAAATAAAATATAAGCAGCGAAATAAACTTAGTTTCTTGGGTAATAAAGTCCCACTAATAGTTAATTACGTAGAATAAACCCCTCGTGTCTAGTCGAGCAGGTAGTGACATGTTGTTGCAAAAATATAAAGTTGAGTTATTGTCAGTCGGATACGAGTGTTTGTACCAAATTGGTGTGTTTATGTTTTTGAATTTTGTTCTTCGAACTATGGAATCGATAAACTTAGGTAACTATTTTTAAATAAAATCCATATTTTTATTCAATTAATATTCTACGAAGTCACGATTTGTTTTTAACAAAATATCGTAATTTTTTTCTGCATGCCCTAGACTGCCAAAACCGGGATTGACCTGGATTGATTCTAAATGTTGTAAACTGTCGTTCTCTAATACCTTGGCTACAGATTTAAAATCAATCGGAGTGTACTTCGGTGCGCCTGTATTCAGAATTTATTTATTTTCCAGCTCTCGGATTCCCAAGGAAAAAACTGTTTGGAGTATGGTTAAAGAAGCGAGATTTTTCTAAAGGAAGTAAAAAAAGCTGTTTTAAGAGCAATTTATACAACAAGGTATAATAAAAAAAACTTTGTTAAATTTTTGTGGACAAATACGTCGAAAGTGGATCAATTGTGGACATCATGAAGACAAGTTTAGAGTTAAATATAAATTGTGGTTAGGTGGTATAATCAAGTTTTCAATACTACATTTATTTTATTTTTTATATTTTTAAATTGGTTTATTATTATTATTTAATGGGTGCAGAATACAAATAAACACTAAAATAATTTCGCTCGCTCAGATTGTCTTTTCCGACCACTGTGCGCCGCCACATTTCTTTCCGTGCAGTGTGCGCTTATCGAACACACTGCGCTCGCTTCGGCGTCTGTTCGGTCCTCTGCGCGCGGAACTTACGTCAACATAAAATCGGTGTCGTCGCGTTACATGTTTTTGAATGCAAAGCGCCACATTCGCCGGATTGTCCGCGCGTGCGCTTCTTCTCCGCGCTGTCCGCCTCGGAAGATACTCTCGGTGTGGCGCCGGCCTTAGTAAATATCATTAAAAACAAATTAGATGTACTATTAACGAAGGTTAGGTTAGGTTAGTGTTAGATTTTATGAAATTAAGGCATGGACACCTACTAGAAAGTATTCGATTTAAAAATACTTTTATATACAGGGTTATTTGGAAAACATTAACAACCCCGCAAGAATATATTCCTGCCTTTATTATGAGTCGAAAATGTTCAAGCAGCCATTATCTAATATTAATAGTTATGGAGTTACGCAATATCACAGTTAGCATTTTTTTTAAATAGTTTTTTTATAATCAAAGTTATTTGTGACGCATTATAAAAAAGTAACCCATAAAACCCAAGTTTTTATTATACTCCCTTTCTTTGTAAAATATAACAACAATTAAAGACGAATTAAAACATATAACATAACGCTAAACTTACAGTAATTTAATATATTTCTAAAATGTCAGATGTTTTGAGCCTTTATAAGACACTTCATGCTTTGAAGATTAAATTCTAAAAACATTTGTCAGTCAATTTAGATTTTCGACATTCGTAGTGAAGTACCTATTATGTATACCGACGGAGTAATTCAAATTTAGAAAATATTCCGCGCCGTTATCGGGCCGCCGTTGCTAATCAAACTGTTCTAACGATTTCAATTTGAAAAAACCAATAAAATTTCTAAAAATCCGAAATTATACTATAATTATTATTTTTTTTTAACGAAAATTTGATAGATCTTCTTGATCGTCGCCACGAGTCTGCTTGCTAAGTTTCAGCTCGATTGGATCACGGGAAAAGGGTCAAAAATCGATCCAAAGTTTTTGTTGACGGCAAGCAAGCAGACCCCACGAGTTAATATAAAGGGAGTAATAAAGGCTAAAACATATACAAGAAAGAACAGAAAAAAGTGATTTTATAGAGTGACGTTGAATAAAGAGACTAAACAGCTAATTTCACAAGTTTGGTAATAGTTCTCCTATATTCGTGGAAACTGTCATGGAATATATCAATTGTGAGTCGAAAATGTTCAAGTAGCCATTACCTAATATCAATAGTTACGGAGTTATGCAATATCAAAGTTATAATTTTTTCCAATAGTTTTGACTAATTTTTTACAAAACGTTGAAATATCACTACAGTTATTTATAGTTACACAAATTTATTTGTAACTGTCGCATTATAAAAAGTGGATTGCTTTAAAAAATTTAATAATATATTAATCAATTAAAAAAGAGATTATATATAAGGTCGAAAAATTTAGGTTAATTTACCAAGCTGCCGTGGCGAAATAGGATAACGCGCCATTGGGGGTCCGCTGGTTCGAGTCCCGGTAGCACCTAAACTATTTTTTCGTTAATTTGATTTTTCTGTGTGTCTTTTCTAATTGATTAATACATTTGAAGACCCCATGGCAAGAAGTTGTTAACTAACATTCTAGTCATTTTGAGATAATTAGACATTTGCATTTCACCTTTGAAAAATATGTTTTATTGCTAATTCAAGATTAATTTTTATTGATTTATGTCACTTAAATATCAAAAATGTAGTTAACAACCATATTTTCGCCTCTGGAACTCATTTTTAATAGAATAACACCTTTTTAAAATTGGTAAAACACGAACATCAAATAACCCTTCAAATGCTATCCGTTTTTACCATCCATTATCCAAAATTACAAAATACCTGGCATGTTAATTAATAATACAAAACATGGTATGTACCATTTAAAATTATTGAAAAATAATATATAAGTACATATTATATTATAATAGTCTTCAAATAAAAACAGTTCAGTACTGCCAGAGTAAAATTTATTTTAACCATAAATATTCCAATCATATTAAAAGGCAAGAATGTGTTAATTTCATAATGATGGCATGAACATGTTATTATTGAAGATAACATGTTCTTCCCATTAGTAACTGATTTGATTTTTATGAAAAAGTGTAGTTAACATGTTCATCCCTATGATTTGAACATGTTCTAATTATTTTTAAGTTCTGAACTTATTTCCAATGGAAAGAGCGTACAATATTTAGTTTAGACGGCTTATTAACTCATTTTTGATAAAAATATTAGTCAACAACTTCTTGCCATGGGGTCTTCATTTGTGGAAAACAGCACAAATAAGCCGGCTTAATCCAAGATAATGGTCCCATTGCATTACAACGAAAGCGTGTATTTCACTATATTATTGAATGTGCTAAAAACAAAATGAAAGATAATTTACGTTTAAATAGTAAGTATTAAATAAGATATTACACTTTAAAGTTTCGAAAAATGCACTGCATATTTTGACATTTCATAGGCAATATATGAGGTTAGGTTAGGTTATTAGGTTTTGTTTGGTTAGTTTATTAGGTTTGGTTAGGTTAGGTTAGGTTATTAGGTTTGGTTTGTTTAATTTAGATTGCGATTATATTAGTTACATTAAATTAACAGGACATTAAATTATATATTGAAATACTTATTTTCATTGTATGAACAACGGGACCATATTCTTGGATTATTCCAATAACTCTCCCCTTCTCGACGCGTCACCAGATGGCGTCTCGCGCCTGTCGACGTATCTGGTGTATTTCTGCCGCTGACGTGCGCTCCTTGCCCCCAGGTACACGAGGAACCTGGTGGACGCCGGCAACGGGAAGTTCAACCTGATGGTGCTGTGCTGGGGCGAAGGCCACGCCTCGGCCATCCACGACCACGCGGACGCGCACTGCTTCATGAAGATCCTGCGCGGAGAGCTCGAGGAAGTCAGGTGAGCACCTCTTATTCCACTTCAACACAACAATACTTACTTTTTACACCAGATACCAACAATGATTTGTGGGAGCTTGACTCTCTTTGTAGATTATCGATGCGGGTGTTACTGAGTATATGAATTTATTTGAGTATAACAATGACAAAAGTTACAAGTAAAAGGTAGACAATTGTACAGTAATGAATACTCGAAGAGCGAGTGCTTCCGCTGTACCAGAAAGCCACAGAGAAGTGAGATGGTTTGTTTTGCGGGCGCGTGCTTATATAGTGATCCAGAACAAAGGAATCGTGGGTGTTATAATTTCCTCTTTACTCGGGCGCGTGTGGGTATTTAGCCTAGATCAGCAAGGTGCATTTGGTCACTCCGATTGTCCATGCCCTCTGCTATACATGCCTTTGTACTCGGTCATTGGTCCGGCTTACATCGTCGCCTTGTTCGTTGTGCTCAGCGCTTTTGCCTCGACCTCTGTATCGAGGGTACCGGTCTGCCGTGCTCGATGTCAGCATATGTGGTACCTCCTTACACGTGTATATGTACGCGTCTTTGGCCACCACAGATTTTTATAAAATCCCAATTATAGTAATAGGCATGATGACAGATTTTGAAGTCACATTCTATATTGTAGGTAGAGTCCATTCGCTTTAGGTAAGCCTTTTGCATTATTTATATATTTTTTTTTTTGACTGTTTGATAATGGCCTTACAAACCGAAACAGCTGTAACACATAAAAATACTTAACCCGTAGAACTTAATAATAATATTTATTAAAATTTAATTTATTTTAAATTTCGCTAAAAAAAAAAAAAAAACCTTTTGCATTAGTGTGAGTAACTTTATCGGAATTCAAAAAAAGATATATTTTTTTAACTTAAACGATAAAAAAATCATTGCATTTCGACACTTACGATAAAATAATATGAATTTGTGTCTTTTTTTAATAAACGCATGTTTTCATGGTTTTTCGTAAAAATAAAAATCACAAAAAAAAACGAAAATCTCTGGCCTTGACCTATATTTTGAGTGAAATTTTTAGGGCCCTCAACAAGTTAAGAGTTGTGCAATAGTAACGTAGAATAATAATAAATAACAATAGTAAAGAATTAGAAAAGTAAAAATAAAAATAAAAAAGCAAGATAATAATTAATAATCTAAGAGAAAAGAAAGTATAAATATAAAGTGAATATGAAAATTTATGTGGATACACATATAAATACTATATTACAGTACACTTGAAATTATTTAAAGTAGATTTTGCCAATTCAGCCAAGGGCGGATCACTACTTCAGCATACCTTCTACCTGATATTTTTATAAGATTAGTAATACGGTGTTTAAGAGATTTGTGTATTGTAATTTATTTAGTTTCATTTTATAATTTGTTAAAAACAAGTGGGACGGTAAAATTAAATTGTCTTTGTCCAAAAGATCTTTTCGTTATAGGTACCTCAAAATTAATTGAATTTGCTAGTCTTGTAACCTGTGTTTACCAGTGTACCAGGGATGTTGTGGATATGAAATTTCGGATCTGGATACGGATACGGATATAGGAATAATATTATACCGGTTTCGGATACGGTTACGGATATGAAATTATTTCGGATTATCCGCTTGTTTCGGATAATTTCTGTTACGGATTAAAATTATAAAAGTAAAATACAAATAGCAAGATTTGACTTTTATTCATAGCCTATATTATCATTTGTTTTTACAATCAGTCAAATAAATAACTATTATTACAGCCACTTTAAGTGCTATGTAGGTACCTATGAAGGTATGTACTTAAAAATACAAAAACAAAATTATAATAAATAATATTAGTAACTTCTAGGAATTATTACAATTTGCAATAATACAGTAATTTACAACAAATCAGTCTTCATAAGCATTGCTTGGGTATGTAAGATAAAGAGTAAAATCTAAAATTGTAATAAAACCTTGGTACACTTTTACTGTAATATAAGTATATAATAACAAAAACAGTTCTTAATGAATTCTGTAAGTAATGAAACCATTACAAAATGTTTATTAATAAACTTTAACCATAATTGTAGTTTTAATAGTCAAAATTGAGCAAAGGTAAATTATATTTTTTAAATTATTATATTATTGCAAGAGACACGCGCGGCTCGTGTGACAACTGACAAGTGACGGCTCGGCCGGGCAAAACAAACAAAAATCTTAACCTGTCATTTAGATTTAGACTCAGCCTTTATCCGAAACTATCCGAAACTTTTATATCGGTTTCGGTTACGGTTACGGATATTTTTTTATTTCGGATATCCGATAGTTTCGGTTACGGTTACGGAGCTCCGTAACATCCCTGTTGTGTACGCTTAAAATTGACTTCGCCCTTGTGAAATTTTTCAAGTATGGCTTTAAGGTATAATTGCCTCGGTCAAGAACGTCAAATATTCCAAACAAAATGAACAAAGTGAACGTTACGTCGTGTAAAGGGATCACTTAAGCCGTGCGATGTATCATGAGCCCTATAAACACCCAAAGACTTCCATACCTACTTTCCCATAAATAATATATCTTGGTTAATGATGTCCCTGGGACGAAATCCTGTACTGTGTTCTGAAAAATTTGGACAAAATCAAAATATTCCGAAACTTTATCATGTGTCATTAATTTCATCTTGACACCGTTCCAAGACACCCCGAGTGTCTGGCGGGATCCCCGACCTTCAAAGTCTCGAGTCAAAAATCTCGTCAGGGACCTCGGGCCATAAAGGTGATGAGTCTTAATGAGCGTCATCGTGAAAGCTAATCAAAATGCCTGACGTTCGCCACGTAGCACGGAGTTCTGTCGGCAACATTCTCTAGACAGATGGCAAGAACGAGTCACAGGTTTACGTGCATTGTCCAATCAGCGTACACGCAGGTTGATCAATACGAACGCGGGTTGTTCGTTTTTCTCAAAAAATCTTTGCTTATTCATCAAAATTAATAATATTTCGACATTTTCGCGTGGAAGTTCGCTGTTATTAACTATGAATGAAACACAACGTTAAGTCCGCGCAATGATACTTTAATTAAAAGATTTAAAACGTTTTTGATGCTTACTGCATCATCTTCAGTAATACACTACCGAAGTATATCGTTGGAGTACCTAAACAAAAGCGTGCTTTATTCATAGTTAAGCAAACTCAGGAATTCCGCAAGGATCAACTCTTGGTCCCTTACTGTTCTTGATTATGATAGATATTATACAAGGCAGGATAAAAGTAGCGAAATGCGTGCTCTTTGCGGATGACTTAAAAATTTATTCTAAGATTACTATACTTGAATGTTTTAAATTACAAAAAGACTTAGATGCGTTAGTTAAAGTGAGCACGTCTTACCTATAGTCGTTCAGTAACACCAATACAGTTAGATTATACGATTAATAAAGAAAAAAATTCACACGTTGCTGAGATCAAGGATGACGGTATTGTCTTTGATACCAGACTGACTTTCTCAAGTCGCATAAACCTGCTGGTTACAAAGTGTTATAAGCTTTTAGGTTTCGTAACACATATATCAAAAGGATTTTAGAATGAGAAGTGCATCGAGCAAATGTACAATTTCATTATTCGTCCAAAATTGGAATATGGAAAGAAAGGAAATACATCGACATGATTGAGCAGATTCAATATAAATATACATTTACGACTCATGATCAAGGGAGGAATCCACTTGTAAAGTGTTGTGGACTAGCTCTGATACACCCGTATATCCGTCCACTATTTCAATATTATTTGTGTTGATTTTACTCTCCAGAGATTTTTGTCTTTTTCATATTCATATTAAGACAAACGTTGCTGTAAGTTTCGTGTAGTTATTTTATCATTATGCTTTGTTCATCAGTGTGTTCACTTACAACTACTATGTCGTCATCAAATCTTAGGAGACTTCAGTAAGTGCCAGCGGCGTGCAGCGCATACAAGCAAAGAAGCTGTGCATTAGTAAAGATTCTGCGAAACAAATATTAATTGAATAATCCTTATCTTAAGAAAAAGTCGATTTAAAATTCTAGTCGTTATTCAATCTACGGCTAGATGTTTTATTTCCGACGTTTCTGTATCCAACTTCGTGTCAATTCATAATTTATCTCACTTGTTTGCGCCCAACAAATTTGTTCCATAGATCTAGTCAAGTCGAGAAAAAACTCGTATATTTTGTGTATTTTGACTCATCTCTATGTCTGCGAGTTTTTTGTAATGGAGAAGTAAATTTTTCATATAATAGCGTGTTTCTTCGAAAGATCCACAGGTTGACGTGAGAACTGCGCGCACGTCATTTGCAGAAATGACATTTTTTTACAAATTTCACCAAAAACTTTACGTACGTTTGTTCTTTTTTCTTTTATTATTTTTGTATGAATTACTGTGTTCAACAATCACACAAATTCAATCCGTTTCCCTTTACATGAATTAGTTTATGGTAATTTATTATGAAACTTCGTGAAATGTAGGTTTTTGAACGTTTTATACCCAATATTAAAATGTTCTTTTACGACTACATTGCCATCGATGATATCATGAAATTTTTGATTTATTTTTGTGAAAAGAAGCGTATATCTGAAATTAGTATTATTCCCGTTTTAACTAAACATAAATCGTCTTCGAAATATATTTAAATTTTTTTGCCGTATTACCTATATACAAAATATTCGTTTAGAAAATCCTTGTTTTTATTTTTATTATTATATTCATATTTACAATACTTCTTTTATAGTGCAGTTATTTTTGTGGGTTAAAGCTACTCAGAATAGTTCATTATATGCAGTTAAAAAAATACAAAATATGTATTTAGCGATATAGGTATATACATATTTTGTGTACATTTTTTATATATTTTCTTCAAATATTTATTTATTTAATATTCACGGAAGACCAACAGCACAACAAAGAAGCACAAAAGACATTAATGTAATATAGTTGGCCAATCATAGATCTCCACTTTTAGAAATATGTTAATAATGATAAATATGTTATGAAATAAACTTAGGCATGTTAACAATAATATAACAATAAAGAATAAATAAATTTTAATGAAAGAAAAGAGATTTAATTATAAGCAGAAAATTTAGGTATATTGTTGGTCACAGAATAACCTAAATTTATACTAGCGAAGGGAAAAACTACATTTCAAAATGAAGACTACAACATACACACGTTCACCAGTTTGAAGATTACAAAGTGTACACTACATTTGTAGTAAAAACTACAGGAGTGAACACATTGTAGTACTACGAAATTGTAGTACTAATGAAGTGAACTAATTGTAGTAGTAATGAAGTGAACTACTAATGAAGTAAACTAATTGTAGTACTACAAAATTGTAATGACCTACAAGAAGTGCTTCTTGAAAAGTGTGTCAGTCCCAAAATTTTACAAACCATGAGGGGGGGGGATGTTTCGATTTCCAAAAATTTCTTCATTTATCTACGTCAACTTCCCAAAAATTTCACATAAAAATGTACTATTTGGAGTATGTACTCGTACTTTTAATAACTTTGAAGTGTGTGTAGTTTTTAGTGTTCGTTTTAATATGAAGTGTACTATTTGAAGTATGTACTTTAAATAACTTTGAAGTGTGTGTGGTTTGTAGTGTACACTACACTTCAATGTAATGTAGTACTACATTGTAGTAGTTAGTACAGAGCGGACCCATCACTAGTTTATACCAACAGTACGCCACGGTACGGTTGCCGGCAAACTTCTTGAAATTTTTTGGCGTAGTGGGGGAATGCGCGGAAGACAAAATTTGGGTCTCTTTGGTGGAATGGTACATGCGCAAACTTGCCCCCACTACGCCGTAAAATTTCAAGATGTTTGCCGGCTACCGTAAGTGTCATCTATCTTCACACCCAATTCTGGGTTTTGAATACTTCTTCCGAGGCTAACGTGAAGAGTTTAGACGAGGCGTGACACCGCGTCGGAACCCTTTTCTATTTTTATTTTGTCAGTTCTAGTGTCAATTGTCGTCAATTTTAACATTCGAACTAGGCTCCAGTAATGCGATTTAGCTATCGAGTCAACAAAGCAATTCGTCGTCACTTTAGTCATTAATACGTTCGTCGCCAATCCTGCTTTGATTGACAGTTCCTGGTCTAGATCGTTTGAGTAGATCACAATATAGTCTGAGAAAATAACATTTCGAAAATTTCGTGATTAACTTTGTGGAATTTCATTGTTATTAACTGTGAATAAAACACAACGTTGTTTACTTCACACAGTGACACATTAATTAATAAATTAAAACGTTTTCGATGCTTACTGCGTCATCTTCAGTGATATACTATCTCTTAAGACTAGAAGACATTTTATCTACTACGTGGGGTGGGGCGGTCGAGGGGTAGGCGAAAAGTGAAAGTGATTGCTGGGCGGGGCCAGTATGGATAGGAGGGGGTGTTAGAGGTGGTGTTTGTATGTTGAGTGCATTATCGTTATTTATGTTTATGTTCATTTATATTGCGCCGTTTTTGCGCAAGAGACGCTTCAAGGGCGCTTTACAGGTGCGACATTCCGAAAAAATGAGTTTTTAGGCTCTTCTTGAAGAGTTCCTGGTTCTCCGTAGATCGCAGCACTGGAGGCAGCTGATTCCACATAGCTGGGCCCGCAAAGCTGAAAGCGCGTTCCGCAAACTTGGTGGTTCCAGGTCTCCTTGGTACTACCAGCCTGCAGAGTGCCTCCGATTTAGCTGACCGCAGCGTGAGTCGTCTTCCAGTGATATTGTCTGGGATACAGAGGTCGATTCTCCGATAGATTAATTTCTATGTTTTCTAGAATGTCTGATTTTCTTCCTTTTTTGCGTACATCCCTCCCCCATTTCCGACCACCCCTCCTATGTAGTAGATAAAATGTCTTCTAATCTTAAGTTGGTATATTCTGAAGATGATGCAGTAAGCATCGAAAACGTTTTAATCTTTTAATTAAAATGTCATTGCGTGAAGTAAACAACGTTGTGTTTTATTCATAGTTAATTAATAGTCTGAATAATGTTGAACGGCTTCGCCATTTAAACATTGGTCGTATTTTATCAATTTGTATATTAACCTTAACATATATACATATTTCAACGCTGTCTTTTTGATATATAGAACATTTTGAGTTATGCAACTTCTCTATAGCAAGTATTTAAATATCTCTTGCCGTTAAGGCAGCGTTCGTAAAAAACGCATCGCTCGACCATTTTTTCGTCGACTTTAGTTGTAAAATAGGTCACCACGAAAAGCCCTTTTTATTTTAACGGGATAATATATAGCCCATGTCCACCCTGAAAGTCCGTTCTAAATATAGTTGAAAGAATTTTTGAAATCGGATGAGTAGTTTCGGAGATTACCTCCTACATCCAAACTTACAAACTTTACCTCTTTATACATTAGTAGAGATTATATTTATTTTTATGATTTATATCCAAAGGTCGAACCTCACTCCAGATCAGCAAGTTAGTCCTATTTTCATAGCACAAGCGTTTAGCTTAGTTTCAAAATAGTAGAAATATTGATGTGACCCGTATTCCGCATCTGCATTCCTATTTAATTTTTAAAAAAGAATTTCATGACTGATTTATGACGAATATTAAAAATACAAGTCGAATAACCTTATTAAAACCTTATGTACGGTTTTAACCATTTTATTTGACTTACATAATACAATCTAAAGTGAAATAATTTTAATATCCCGCATAAGTTACTTCACTGAGTTGCACCTCCTCGAAAACTTCTAAAAAATGATTTCTCTATCTTACAGCTTGAATTTTAAGAATAATTTAAGTCATCATTCATTTAAAAATTCTAAAAATAGGCTGAGTTGTAGCAATTTTTGGAATTATTAATGAATGATTACTCAAATTATTATGTAGTGATGGTTTGCGCTGACGCAATGCAATATTATAATATATTTGTTTATGATGCATACTTGACCCAGTACTGTGTCCAGCCGACAAAACTATTGAGACATGCATTTAGGTATGTGTGTTTTGTGTTATGGCAATATTGTTTTGTCAGATAAAATAGCAAGTTAATAGACTAGGGGCTTCGTCAGTGACCCTATGAAATTGCCTAGGAAAGGGTGTATATATTGTTTCCTACAAAATATTTAATTCTTACCCGGTACCTCGTCGGTCGCACCGGGCTTCTTATTAGTCGATTTCGTCGATGCGGGCGGCTTAGGTCCACAGCGGGCCTCGACTCACCATGGTTCTAATCTACATCTGTTTCTTCTCAGGTACGCGTGGCCGACGGCGTGCGACCCCAACGTCATCAAGGCGCCGAGCGAGAAAATTTGTTGTACCTTAAAGGGCAAGCAGTGCGAGCACGCGCAGGGCCACGCGGCGGAGGTGGAGAACCTGGTCTCCGACTTCAAGAGCGGCTGCTGCACCGGGGCCGACTCCAAGACGGCCGGCGGCAGCTGCTGCGAGGGTGGCGGCCAGGGGAGCGAAAACGTCGTCGAGGAAGAGTGCAGGATGGTGGAGCTGGGAAGGCATCGGCTGGAGACCAACGGAGTCTGCTACATCAACGGTGAGTTGAAGCCAAATTACGAGGTTTTCGTTTCTCTTAAAAAAAAATTAGGCGGCGTCGGACACTGCCGCAGTTATCGGGGTTCGCTACAGCAGTACTGGCACAATCTTTCATCCTTCTTCTTTAAAACGAGATCAAGACAGCGGCGCTTTGCCCATTTCTAGCCGAGTTATTGAAGTTTGAAATTCCCTCGCGTTTGGCGTAGTTGGCTCCCCACACGCGGCACCGATTTTAAAGATTTTTTTTGTTCGTTAGTCATTCAAAGCGGTCCAGATCAGATGTAAACACAAGCTCCAGCGCTTTTCCAAATTTTTGAAGCACTTCTGAACGCGATTTTCGTACGGCGTTTAGCTCCTTCAGCGGCGCTGGGTTTATCTTTTTAATATTGACAAAATATTATTTAATTTCATGGGTTATTTTCAAGGGAATAGAAAAAGTCGCATGGTGCCATGTCCGGCGAATACGCAGGGTGAGGCATCATACAGCTGATAATAAAGCTAGCATCCAATATGGCTAGCAATATCAAACTACGTCGGGGATTAAGGGTGTAAATAAGCGCGGTTTTAAAAAATAATAATTTATTTTTATTTTATTTTTTTAATTTATGGTACAAATACAGTTCTTATATATACATATCAGATTTAACATTTTTTTTAAAATACTTGGTAGTCATGTAGACCTCATCAGTGAAGAGAAGCTCTTGAGTCTGATGAGGGAGCCACAGTTCTTATTCCTTGTTATAATATATAGGTACATAGTATATACAAGTTATTTATTAATACAGTAAAAAAGGTAAATTGATAATGAAAGTATTGGAGTTATTTTGAAAAAAGTTATAGGTTTAAATGATTTGTGAATTTAAGTTTGATTTTAGGAAAATTTAAATTTTTTTGATTTGCTCTGAGAGGTTTCTACTTTTTAGTCTTAATATTACCCAGCGTACAAAATCACTTAAATAGGTAGGAAAAAAAAAACATCCTTTGGTGAGCTTATTAACTATTTTCCCACGTAATTAAATTTGGATGGATTAATTCATTCATTAGTGAATACTGTAATTGATCAATGTATTGTCACGCAGAAAACGTCTGTGTGCAAAATTTCAGCTCGATTGGACATAGGGAATCGGGTGAAATATCGACCATAAGATTCCGTCCAGAAAAACATGTGAAGCTAATATAAGCGTGGTAAAACACCGCGTTTTGTCATGTTTATAGGTTAAATTTAAAATTTTCGCTACGATTTTGGAATCTGGTCCATTTTGGTTTCGATTGAAGTCGTCTCGGCTTATCTCCGCGGTGACCGGGTTATCTACGACATTTGTACTCCTTCGATTTGCGTGTGTGTGTGTGTGTGTGTGTGTGTGTGTGTGTGTGTATGTGTGTGTGTGTGTGTGTGTGTGTGCTCATAGACGCCTCGCTGCGTCATTTGTTATTTTGCTCGGCAAATCAGAAAAGCATCAGAGAAAGTACATTTTAATAATATTTTTAATATCAGTATCAAAATGTGTCTTAGAACTTAGAACCACCATTTTCTTTTACTTTTTAATATTTGAATGTCTACAATATATATTCTCTAAGCTAATTCAAACCAAAGTGCATATCATTAATAATCAAACAAAGTTTTAAAATAATCCCCCTTTTAACTTCTTTCCACTTAGGGCCGGATTATAAACGAAGGACCAAATATCCGTTAGTAAGTCGACAATTAACAAACGGATTGCCATTCGTTAGTAAATATTACTGACGCTCGTCTTATAAAACTTTTTTGACTGTCCGTAAGTATCGCAATATCGTACTGCTCTTGTCTATAATTTTAGAGCTGTCAGAGACGAATTATATCTCTTTTCTATGGAAACGAAACAACTTATATAAACAATTTCTCGCCCGCACCGGATTTTTTGGATACTTCCCACAACACTGAACTGGCAGTAGTAGTCCTTGAAACCCCAACAAAGTCTGCAGCAGCTTATTATATTGATCCAAGAACATAGAATCTCAAGGCAACAAGCAATTTTGCGGTTGGTGATAATGCCAGATTCCTACGCGTGCGCCTTTTTACAGTTTGCCCAATATCTTCCAGAAGCTCTTAAGGCAATCGTCTAGCAGAATGAGCAAATTTCACCATTTTTTCTCATATCTTCTCTTGCGTTTTTTATTACATTTTTGTATGGAAATATCTCATTTTAAAATTTATTCATCAGGTTACATATATTTTAAATACGAATATTTTATTAAAATGTCACAAACTAAATTATATAATTTATTAATAAATTACCAAACCTTCGATGTTTTAAAAATGAAGAAAATTGCTCAACTTTGTGGGTCTTTTATGACTGAACGGCGTGTTGAGATGTCTTTTTTATCCTATAATATTACAAAGTAAACGATAATCTTAAATTTATAACAATTATAGAAAAATCTGTTAGTTTGTTTACAGGCAATTTATGGTTTAAAAAACACTGTTTTTTTTAATTATTTTTATTTTTTGTGTTTTTTTCAATCCTTTTAAAATAGTTTATAAATTTTTTTCTTTAATAAATTAAAGGAATAGACATTTTTATTTTAAAATTAATACAAAAAAAAATCAAAAAATTATTCTCGATTTCAAATTTTAGCTATTTAATCAAGGCACTGCGTATTGTGTCATAAATACGTTGCGTCTTGATTAAATATCTAAAATCAAGAATATCGACAAAGATTTTGATTTTTTTTTTGTTTTTATTGTAAAATTATAATATCTATTCTTTTGACTATTGAAGTAAAAAAGTTGTCAACCATGTAAAAAGAGTTGAAAAAAAAACACAAAAAAATAAAATATTTTTAAAAAACAGTATTTTTTAAAACATAAATTACATGTAAACAAACTAATAGATTTTTCTATAATTGTAACAAATTTAAGATAATCGTTAACTTTGTAATATTATTGAATAAAAAAGACATCTCACACGCCGTTCAGTCATAAAAGGCCCACAAAGTGGAGCAATTTTCTTCATTTTTAAAACATCGAAGGTTTGTTAATTTATTAATCAATTATTTAATTTAGTTTATTTCATTTTAATAAGATGTTCGTATTTAAAATATATGTAACCTGATGAATAAATTTTAAAAATAGATATGTCCTTACAAAAACGTGATAAAAAACGCAAGAGAAGATATGAGAAAAAATGGCGAAATTTGCGCATTCTGCTAGACGATCGCCTTAAGCAGACCTTTTCGACAAGCGAAAACGGTAGATAAAATCTGCGTCGTCTAAAATATTACAATAATCCATTCGTATATTGAACACTCTTTGTCGTTGAGTTTGTTCTTCATTCGACGAACTTGATTAGAATAATAGCTCAATATCGATATCTGAAAACATTTTTCTTTGAAAATGTAGCAGCAGTCAGCGCAGTACGTTAAACAAACAACTTGAAAAGCAAAGTGACAACGGATCTAGCCTTAAAAAAATAATACGTCAATCTGTCATACTTCTGACGAAGGGGGCCATGGGCTCTGAACATGCTGATATTTTTCAACACAAAATTGGTGAACACTAAGTTTATTTTTATTAATCACATTTTTTGAATTTGACTGGGGTCCCGTTTGTACCCCACTCCGGCCCCGATCCTACTTTCGATCATCCGGTACCCGAAGGTTAAATATTATTAACATAAAACACATGGATGCACCTATACTTACCCGTTCCAAGAGCAACTACAATAGTCTTTTTTAAACACTTTCTACATGTATCTGGTTATGTAGATATTCCGAGCAACACACCCAATAGATAGTAATTAAAAAGACTTTACTACTTATATTATAGAACGCCCTTGAACGAAGTATTCGCGAAAACGGCGCTATATAAGTTATCCAATTATTATTATTATCATTTGCTGTTGCCATATTTTCTATATTTTATATATAATCTATTAGATATATATATATATTATATATTATTATATATTATATTATCCAGGACACAATTAATAAGATGTCCATTTACTCATTTCTATATTCTGTTGCTTACTTCTGTACTATTGTTTTTAAATTACTATTTTTTTCTTGCACACTTATTCTACTGCTTACATACTTATTTTAATGTATAATATACAAGGTTATTTGGAAAACATTAAAAACCTCGCAGGACTATACTCCTGCCTTGATTATGAGTCGAAAATGTTGAAGCTATTATCACCTAATATCAGTAGTTAAGGAGATATGGGACATCAAAGTTCGCATTTTTTTCTTCAATATTTCTGACTTATTTTTTGTAAAGCGTTGGACTATCATTACAGTAACTTATACCGAGTAAGAAAAATTCATTCCCTTTAATACAACTCAAATAAAAAAATAAAAAAATAAAAACCTTTTGAATTCCAATTGGAAAACATTCCAATTGGAATTTTTTCAGGGTTTTAATAATTTTATTTAACTTGTATTGAAACTTATGAATTTTTCGTAATTGATATTAGTTACTGTAATGATAGTCGAATACAAAAATACAAATTACAATAAATAAGTCAGAAATTTTGAAAAAAAAAATGCAAACTTTGACGTCGCATATCTCCATAACTATTGATATTAGGTCATGATAGCTTGAACATTTTCGACTCATAAACAAGGCAGGAGTCCTGCAAGGTTATTAATGTTTTACAAATAACCCTGTATAATATACATTAAAATAAGTATAAGTATGGAATATATTGTAGTAAGCATTGTTAAAATAACGTCTGTCTCGACACAGATTTTTCTAGTGAGACAGGTATCCAACCAAAATTTGTATAATTTTCAATATAGAAATAAATAAATAAACTGTCGTTATAAGTATCAATCTGAAATATCTACTTTTTTTACTTCCTTTCTTTTAACTCATGGCGTCTGCTTGCTTGCCGTCTTGCCGGGTGAAAAAACTTTGGATCGATTTTTTACCCTTTTCCCGTGATCCAAACGAGCTGAAACTTTGCAAGCAGACTCGTGGCGACGATCAAAAAGATCTGTCAAATTTTCGTTAAAAAAAAAATAGAAATTTTAATGGTTTTTTCAAATTGGAATCATTACAAAAGTTTGATAACGTCACGGAATATTTAAAATTTGAATTAGTCCGTCGGTAGGTATAATAGGTACTTACTTCACTACGAATTTAGAAAATTTATGACAGCACCCTTCGGTATTTTGGGAAGAAATCAAATAATAAAGAAATATTTTTAGAAAATTTTGACATAGATATTTGTCTAGACATGTTTCATTTTCAGTCAATCAATTATTTAATTACATGATGGTAAACTTAATTTAGGGAGTAAAATAAAAACTTGGTTTTTGTGGGTTAGTTTTTTTCCCATATAAAAATAGCTTCGTCTCTATGAGACATCTATGATATATCTTGATTAATAATGTTCCCCTGGGGATAAGACCCAATGTTCGAAACATTCGGCCATTTTACTTGGCCATAGATGTTTCCTGGACTTTTGCGCGCAAATCTAATAGCTATCGCGTATATAGCCCATTACAAGTGTGACCCCTCACAGAGATCTGTAGTGTAATATAAATATATTATACTATCGCCTTAACATAACCGCTCGCCCACACCAACAAGAGAATTGTACTCGACATGTTTTATCATTTTTATTAAATTGCAATGTTTTTTTAGTGAAGTTAAATTTTATTGTTAATCAATATGTTAGGTCCTTACATATGAAATTGGCGTTTAGTATGGGAGGAACATAAAGCCGATTTTTTTTTATTATAATATATTTATTTAATCAAAGTATGTACAATTGCTATCTATGCACTTTTGCCATCTCATAGGTAGTTCATCGATCCCTTTACTAAAAAAACCATTCGGACGGGAATCAATAAAATCTTTGAAGGCGGTTTGGACTGCCCCATCGGAGTTGAATTTTTTCCTTTGCAAGAAGTTATCCAAATTTCGAAAAAAATGGTAATCTGTTGGGGAAAGGTCCGGAGAGTACGGTGGATGTCTTAGACATTCCAATTGAAGCTCCTCTAATTTGGTAGCCGTCTGTTGTGCAGTGTGTAGTCTAGCGTTATCATGAAGCAGCAGTGGCCTAGAGCGATTAACCAGCCTCGGTTGTTTAGCAGCTATCTTTTCCATCATGGTTTGCAGTTGCTGACAATAGATATCTGCCGTAATCGTCTGGCCAGATTTAAGAAAGCTGTAGTGAACGACACCAGCACTAGTCCACCAAACGCTCACAAGTAACTTTTTTGGAGTCAATTTTCGCTTGGGGCATGGTTTGGCTGGTTCGGCAGGGTTCAGCCATTGCGATGAGCGCGTCCGATTATCGTACAGGATCCACTTTTCATCACAGGTAATGATTCGATTTAAAATCCCTTCATTATTGTGCCGGTTGAGTAATGCAACGCAGCAGTCACCGCGCGTTTGTTGATTTGCTTCACTCAATTCGTGAGGTACCCACCTTTCAAGCTTTTTCACCTTACCAATTTGCTTCAAGTGGATTAAAACAGTTTTATCACTAACACCGTAGCCTGCAGCTAACTCGGATGTGGTTTGCGATGGATCTGCTTCCACAATAGCCTTCATCTTCATTATCAACTTTGGTCTCCGGCCGTCCACGGGGCTTGTTCTGCAGGTCGAAATTTCCAGAACGAAAAAGTTGGAACCAAAAACGCACTGTGTTTTCTTTTGCGGCACCGTCGCCATACACATCATTAATCCTTCGAGCCGTTTCTGCAGCACTGGTGCCACGGTGGAACTCGTACTCGTAAATAACGCGATATTTCAAGTTTTTCATTTTGTAAACTGAGTGACGCAAAGAAAAAAACAATTGAGGAAAAAACAAATGAATTATAATTTTCAAAACACAAATACATGAGTAAATAGCTGTATAAATTTGGATTTGGAATTCCTAACCAAAGAGAAGATATTTGAGATCAAATTTGCCAGTACGGCAAAACGCCAATTTCATATGTAAGGACCTAATATTACAGGGTGTACCAGAGCTGGCAGCAGAAACTTGGCCGGTAGATTCCTGCCTACGTTATGAGTCTAAAATGTTCAACCAACCGTGATTTAATATCAATAGTTATGGAGATATGCGATATAAAAGTTTGCATTTTTTCAATATTTCTGACTTATTTTTTGCAAAAAGTTGAACTTTCATTACAGTATCTTATATCGATTATGAAAAATTCATACAACTTAAATAAAATGATAAAAACCTTGTAAAAGATAATTTTTTTCAATTTTTCTGGGTTTTTATCATATATTTATTCGACTTCTATTAAAGCAAATGAATTTTTCATAATCGAAATAAGTTACTGTAATGATAGTTCAACTTTTTGCAAAAAATAAGTATGAAATATTGAAAAAAAAATGCAAACTTGTATATTGCATATCTCCATAACTATTGATATTAGGCCATGGTTGCTTGAACATTTTAGACTCATAACATAGTCATGAATCTACCTGCCAAGTTTCTGCTGCTAGCTCTGGTACACCCTGTATAATAATTGCATATTTACTCAATAAATAATAATTCATGTACAAAATGAAAAAATAATTCTAATTATTTCGAATTTGTATCAATCTACGTGTGAAAAAACGGAGAAAAAAAGTTTGGATATGTATCCAATTTTGATATATATACAGGGTTAATTGTAAAACATTAATAACCTCGCAGGACTATATTCCTGCCTTGATTATGAATTTTTCATATTCGATATAAGTTACTGTAATGATAGTCCAACGTTTTACAAAAAATAAGTCAGGAATATTGAAAAAAAAATGCAAACTTTGATGTC
>JADDOH010013982.1:0-13154 GCA_016648135.1 Agrypnia vestita
AAAAAAAATTACGTTACATTTAACGTTGATTTTTTAATATTACGACTAATTTCAAAGTTATGTTTCATTTAGAACTCCACGTAGTTTAATAATGTCATTCCTTACTTCAGTGTAACTGAAATAATAAATATTAATTAGTATTACTGTGTACATAAAAGCATGATAGCGTTAACTACATATTGCGTGTCGCTGTCATTTCATATAATAAATGGTCTAAAAATAAATCACGCTGAAAAAGGTTTTGAAATTAAATAAAGCATTTTATTTGTTTTTTTGTGTCGGTAATTTAAGTATTTTCCACAAAAAATTAAATAAAGTTTTGTATTTGATAGTTAATTTCAAATGCATACAATTTCATCGACAGGAGAGTAACTGAGGGAAACAAAGTTAATGGTGCACTAAATGCAATTATGGCCAATAAGAACCTGTCAAAGGAAGCAAGACTAGCGGTACATAATGGCGTTCTAGTTCCAACCCTTATGTATGGAAGTGAAGCCTGGAATTGGCAAAAGAGGAATGAAAGTAGACTGAATGCGGTGGAAATGCGGTCACTAAGACTAAGAGAAGTAATACAAATTTATTTGATCACATTTTTTTAAAATTATATTAACTATTATGTAAGATATATCATAGATGTTTCATAGAGACGAAACTACTTTTTTACGTGGGAAATAATATAAATCTTTTTGGGTGTCCATAGGGCTTACGACCCATCGTATGTCTGGCTTAAGTGATTGCTTTAAACATTGTCAACTTCACTAATTCCACCCATGATAGACTACCACATCTTTGAATTATTTTTGATGTTGTATATGTTTATAATGTGCACACCTTGTTCCATATGTGTGTTGTATTTTTACTACCTTCACCTGTGGTTGAAAATTTTTGTCATTTCCATAAACCAATACAGATGTCGCCGTTAATAATGAGATATCTATATTTTTTATTGCAATAGTTGAAGCAATATTCTTTACTAATGTTTATGACATTCTTCCGAATTATTATTAAATACACTAGAATACCCCTGAAAATATTCTAAATTATTATGTATTTAATAAATAATTGTTAAAATAAAAATAAGCAGTTCTCAAGCACAAACCATGCTTTGATACGATATAAACAGCGAAAAAGATTATAAATTAAATAATGAATATATATTTATATAAAATATTTTGTTAGAAAAATGTATGAGTTTTTTTACGTACCTATCTCGATAATAGAGAATAAATTTTTTTTAAAAATTCAACGTTTTTTTTAAATATTGCCGTTATTTAAAGCTTACTGCATGTTTCAATAAGAACAGTCTGTATATATTTACGTCATTCCTACGTCGTCCATGACGTAATTCCTTACAGAAATAATACATATTAATTATTATTAATGTGTTTAAATATAGCAGTAAAAACTTCAGTGTGCGTGTCGCGGTCGTAACACAAATGCATTAAAACAAAGAGGTTTACTTAATTGTTATAAATGTTTTACGGCACTATTTTCATCCCTTGGAGTCACCTACTCAGTATTATTAAAGTTTCCCAGCGAACATAAATCAACCCGAATGAGATTATTTTTTTTTTGTTTTCTGGAGTGACACTATCGTCTCGTTTTTCAGAAGCGTCCAGAAATAATGATATTTTCCTAATAAAGCTGTACTGGGGACGCGTCTGATGCGGAAGGTTTGAAATAATACTCCGCACGTAGGAGCAACATAATTCTCCCTGAAAAGTATATTAAAGTTCACAATACTCCAGTGTCACCGATGTTTACGACCCTTCGTGACGATTGTCCGTAAGGCTGCAAAAGGTTGTGTCACGGCCTCCAAAAGCCTCGAACAAATATTATAATAAATATTTTTAACTTTGATTTGTCGATGAATAGAAGATATATTTATAGCGTTCTATCGTGCTTTCTTGCGATGATTGTATAAATTTATTTCTTGACAAACAATGACACACATAGATCAGATAAAACATAAAATTAAAAAAATAACAGATCTGAATAAATTTAAAATTGAAACCAAAAATATGTATACAGACACCTACTAGACACATACGAACATGAAACTATTTGAAAATGTCGGTTCACAACAAATTGCACCTTTCGCTCAAACATAATTTTAGGGTACTACTAATTCTTACGAATATAATAAGGCGGCCCTCGTAGCCCAGTGGTCATGACACTGACTTCTCACACCGAGGGTTCCGGGTTCTATTCCCGGTGAGGTCACAATTAATCTATGTGATTTACTCAAACCTGGGTGTTTTGTGATGTATTTCGCTTCTGAAGTTGGGCCTCTTGGCCTGTTAAGGCGTAAAAAATAGCAAAAAAAAATTTTTATAATATTTATTTGTATGTAATCATTGTTATACATACATTCAATTTTATTTTGTTGGTATTACATAAATGAGTGCATATTTATATTTTATACATGCAATACTCCTTCTCTATACATAGAGATAGTAGAATAAATTGTTACCATATTTTGAATGTTAATAATATCAATTTAAGTAATTTAATTGTACGAAGAAAATTTTTTCTTCTGAATCATGGCTTGAACTTTGTGGTGGCATTATTATTAAAATAAAACACAAATCACTTTGTTTTCATCAATTTAATAGATTTTACAATATACATGTTTCGAGTACAATGTTCCCTTCTTCAGGATTGTCTGTGTACTAAAATTGAAAAAATAAACTATACAAGTGTGTTACGGTGAAGAGTTGGTGAGGGGGGAAGGGGTTTGGAGCTGTTAATTATGGAATGTTATCTCAAGGGGATGGAATCTTAAGTGGAAAAATATTCAAAAGTGGGTTGTGCACAACTCTACTGGGCTTTATTTTTTAAATATATACTTACTTGGAAAAGATATAATATGTAAATGATGTTTTATATATCTGGACTGGTACAGAAAGACAATTAAATTTTTTATCTTAATTTTCTAAGTTAGCTCCATGAAAATATTTAATTTACTATTGATAGAGTAAAAAAATTTTGTTTAAATATCGTTTACTTGAATATTTCTATAAATACATTATAATTTATTTTTTACATAATCTTTCTTTTTTAAATTTTCCAGAGCATTAAATATTTCGGAACAAAAAGTAGACAGAAAACATATAGGTAACTAAAGGAAAGTTGTCCATAAATCAATCATATATAAATGCACATTTTGTGTGTTTGAAGTACCTACGTGAGCAATTATCAAAAATTCAAAATTATAATTCTATTGCATAAATACAAAAAGGAACAAAGTATTAAACGTAAGTTAATGTAGAAATATATAAATAAAGCTTTAAGTTGAAAATCTAAACAGAAATAATAAGCAAATTATGATAGGTATAGGAAAAATAGGAATATCGAGGAACATAGAAGTGAAATATATGAAAATAAATAATAATATCATTAGATGCACGAGGTATTGATTTAAGGGGTTACGTGTAGTCAAGATTTTTAAAAAATCGAAAATTTTTTTTTGGTATTTTCTTAAAGCAAAATGTTTAAAAAATATTGTGTGAAAATATCAACTCGATCCGGTTATTAGTTTTAAAGATATCCAACGATAAGTGTAGGGCCCTCCGCTGGCGCCCTTACTGATACGCGGACGCTACTAGAGCCGGCCGGGCTGACAAACGGCGCGACTGCTGCGGAACGCGGTTTTTACCTGTTTAATTCTAAGAATAATGTACGAAATTTCTTTTATACTTCTACTTTTAGACTTAAGACCCTTTAGGCTAACTGAGATTTGATTTAGTGTTAGTACTTCAGTGGCAGTGAAACCCAGCAGTCGATAGGTAGTTGTGCGTGTATTATAATCATTTTCAAAAATTTATAATGAGACGTCATGAAGGTATGCAAGAAATATTAATTATTGCCAATGCATAGGATTACATTATGGACCTAACGCATACCGGTATGCTAAAAACTCGATATAGAGCGCATAAAGATTGCTGACCAACGTGCAAATCAGGTCACTCGAGAAGGCAAAACGAGACGTAGATAAAAAAAAATCGACATCTTGGAGGCTTACACATCGGCAGAAGATGTATTATATGTACCAGAAATAGACGACTCTACGTAAGTAATTTTTTAAATTGTATTTGTATTAATTATTTATGCATAAAACTTTAAACACGTTTTTCTCAAAATAACGTTTTCAAAAACGGTGTCCACGATATTTTAAAAACTACTTGAGAGATTTAAATGAAATTTAAACATCATATTTTAGGCATTAAAAACTTGTGCTTAATCGAAGGATTTTTTTTTTGATTTAAACTTTTTTTTTTATAAATAATAAATGAGTAATTTTTTCCCTCAAAATTCGTAATTAAGCTTTCAAAGACCGCCATTTTGCTAAATTTGAAAAAAAAAAAAAAATCTTCGATTAAGCACAAGATTAACTATTGAACTACTAATTTCTATTTGTTTCATTAAATTTAGATAAACCACTAAGAAGCACTCACTGATGGACACCGCGAGGCACTACTTGCAAAACAGGGGTCAAGAAACGAGATTCTATCGTGGTCCAGTATTAATAATTTTATTTGAAATTTTCGGTATAGTTACTTAAAATATAGTGTAAAACGTTGGTATTATGAATTGAATCAAAACATTTAACAACCGTTCAAAAAAAATTTTTGAAAATGTCGATTTTTTTGCGCCTCTGACTACACGTAACCCCTTAAGTGATATCATCAATTAAATTAAGAGGAACCTCATGTTATCGAAGTTGTCTGAGCAATTTGGAAGATTCTACCATTCTTTGGAAATTTATAATACACTTTAAAATATCCTAGAAGCTTACGCGCAAAGTCAAATTAGCAACTGCGTTACCGCCCCTTACGTGCGGTAACGCAGTTGCTACTTTGACAGAGTGATAATGCTATAGAGTACCTACGTGCGAAATTTCTAGAGACGATATTATCAACATTTGTAGAGGTGAATGGAATATTTTCGAGTGAAAAGTGGGAATTAAAGAAAACTGCTAAAGTTACATTTGTTTAGCTACTTTTTTTGATAAATAAAAGTAAGTTCAATAAATTATTTCTGTGTTCTTGAGTCATATTTTTTGTCTTATTCTTCTCAAGTATATTACTGTTTTACAATTCTCTTACTCATATCTACTGGTTTTTTATTAAAAATTAAAATTACTAAAATTTTTTCCTATTTATTTATGAAATATTTTTACATTATACTTAAGTATCACCCAGGACTATCTATCAGAGTCATGGTATGCTGTTGATGGATATGAATAAAACACAAAGTTATTTCTCGACTTGAGTTTATTGACACTTCTTTAGTTTCGAGAGTAACAGTAAACCTCATGGACGGTAAAATTAATACTTTTATCACCTGTCGATGGGAGCAACTTTACTTTCGAAACACGAGAAGTGTGAAGAAACTCAGATAGAGTTATAACAGTGTTTGATTCACAACATATTTATTGCAATTTTTTTATAATTTTTACACACTGTATTGCAATTTTATTTGAAAATACGTTAGGTAAGGTTAGGTTATGTAAGGTTCGGTTAGGTTTCTTTCTTATCATAAACGTAACTGTGAAATTTAACGTTTATTTTTGAATCCTCAATCAAACAGTGAATATATTGTACATTGTATGCTAGAAAATTTGTTTTATTATAAAGTAAACGCATGTTTGAAAATGAGTATAAATAACAGATAAGAATATTGTACAAATTGTGTGACAATACAACTGGGACAAAAGAGTACAGACGAAAAGGAAAAATGTGTTTCAAATCTCAGCGTAATAAACAAAGAAAAGACAAAGAAAATGAAGAAAAACTAAGAAGAAGATAACAAGACGGAAACGTAAATGACAGAGAGCCCAGACGGAGTAAATATTGTATGATATGAAGCGAAAAATGAAAGACAAAAACCTATATTAATTTATAAAACTGAATGTGCGTCTGTCTGTCCTTAATGTAATACTACATCTTTCAATCGTTCAATGTGTATTACGCATTTTTATCCTGATAATTATATAGTTAGTTTCACATTTTAATATACAGGATCAACCTGCCGATAGTTATGCCTGTTGGAAGAGCTACTGCTATGCTGCACAATATTATTTTAAACATTGATCTGTTCCATATCTCTTAGAGAGTTTTCCGAAGCAGGATTCTCCTATATCTTTGATAAGAATTCATAAGAATTCTTATCAAAGATATTTTTAATTAATATTTAATTAATATACGACAATAATGTCGTATATTAATTAAATGTTATAATACGCACCACTTGAATGTAAGTTTGTTACGTCCATGTTCATGTTATTTTTTAAATAAATTAAATTGAAATTAAAAACTTTAAATTGCACAAATGGACAGCTTTGTCTCTGTGAGACTTCTAAACTTTATCTTAATCAATGACTACATAAGACTTTAAAAAAAATTACATGACTGACTATTTCCAAAACTGACTGTTCAAATCTGTGTACAGACCCACACTAATATATGGCCACCAAAATTGGATCCTGACGAAAAAGCGAGAGCAAGGATCCAGGCTGCCGAGATGAGTTTTCTAAGGGAGGCATGGAATCCTACTCCTACACATAGAAAAATCACAATTGAGTTGGCTTGGCATGTGCTAAGAATGCCAGAAGAACGAATACCAAGAAGAATCCTCCTGGCAACCCCGGAAAGAAGATGGCCGGTGGGTCGCCCCGGATTAAGGCAACAGAAAAACGTGTACGATAACAGAATGGATCTAGACTGGTAGACTCACACAGAAGCAGCGCAAGACAGGGGTAGATGGACACACCTTGTCGAGTCTTTGGGCCCCCGATTCTACTAAGACAAGGGGATGAAGATGTATGAATGTATAAGGTGGAAATAAAAATCACTCAAAATTTGCGGCCCATTTATTAAATGAAAACCACGCCCCGCTAGATAATGACGCGCCAACACGCATGTAGAATCAAAAGGTTTTAGAATGAATTTACTCGAGAAATTTGAAATAAATAAATATACAAATGATCCAAACATAAAATTTTTAAATAGTCAACAAAAAATTATGTTCTCTCCACTTCTCAATATGTTTAAAAATCTCAAAATCAAGGCCATAAATTAAAATAATATTTATAAATATCAACTAAATAGAACTACTTACAAAAAATCGGAATTTTGATAAGTAAGCATAACATAGAATTTTATAAACCGAGGCACCTTTAATAATAAGTGCTCGGAGAAAAATAACCATTATTATAGGGCTTTACTAAAAATATCTAATTACTCTAAATGGAAGGGGTAACTTAAAATTGTATAAATAAGTCGCTTATACCTGGTATATCCACTGTTTGATAATGGCCTTGCAAGCCGAAACAGCTGTCACACTAAAAATAGTTAACCTGCAGAACTGAGTAATAACATTTATTTAAATTTAATTTATTTTATATTTTACTAATAATAATATTTATTTAATTTTAATTCATTTTAAATTTCATAAATAATTATTATTAAAATTTAATTTATTTTAAATTTCGCTAAAAATAAATATGGAGTTCTACAAATTAAACAAAATTATCATAAATAAATATTTAAAAAAATAAAAAATAAAAAAATAAATACATCATTAATTGTTTAGGTACTTACAAAAGAAGCCCAAAAAGTTGGTCTTAGGATTTTGATGACTGGCCCTTCTGTCAACTGAAAACCCCATGGCAAGTTGTCAACAAACATTTTTGTCAAAAATGAGTTAATAAGCCCTCTAAACTAAATATTTACGATCTTTCTATAAGAAATAAGTTCAGAACTTAAAAATAATTAGAAGACGTTCAAATCATAGGGATGAACGTGTTAACTACACTTTTTCATAAAAATAAAATCAGTTACTAATGGGAAGAACATGTTATCTTCAATAATAACATGTTCATGCCATCATTCTGAAATTAACACGCCTTTTAATTTGATTGGAATATTTATGGCTAATATAAATATTACTCTGGCAGTACTGTCATATATATTTGTTTTTATTTGAAGATTATTATAATGTGTACTTATATATTATTTTTCAATAATTTTGTATTATTAATTACTTTATGTTTTTACGACTATGTTTTGTATTATTAGTTTACATGTCAGGTATTTTGTAATTTTGGACAATGGATGGTAAAAATTAATAACATTAAATTTGAAGGGTTGTTTGATGTTCGTATTTTCCCAATTTTAAAAAGGTTTTATTCTATTAATAATGAGTTCCAGAGGTGAAAAAATGGTTGTTAACTACATTTTTTTAGGGAAAATTAGTATGTATTTATTTTTTTGTGCATAAATGCATTTTTTTACTTTGTAAATACTTTTTTGATATTTAAGTGACATAAATCAATAAAAAAAATTCTTGAATTAGCAATAAAACATATTTTTCAAAAGCGAAATGCAAATGTCTAATGATCTCAAAATGATTTGAATGTTAGTTAACAACTTCTTGCCATGGGGTCTTCAACTGTCAAGTATTGCTACTTAAGTCAATACACCCCTGAATGATAATTGTACTCAATGGTCTTCGATATGATAAAAAAAATGCGAATAATTCAGTATCTACCTAATAATTATTAATTCTAATAACAGACATGGAAATTTGTTTAAATAAATTTCCTTTTAGAGTCCTACAATTGTCAACGTACCTAAGAAGTATGGAACTAATTCGGCCACTTTTCAAAGTCTAGTGGCACTCTCTTTTCTAACAATAACTCAACGTTCTTGAGTAGTAGCGTTGCTAGCTCTTTCCTTAATATTCTAAACAGTACATTTTTACGAGTCACCTCTACCGACACTCTCGCTAATGTTACTGTCTACATTATTATTACTCATTAGTTGAATTAAATTGTTAACTTTAATTTAATTCTGCATCTTCTGAACTTAAACATTCATCTGTGAAAATAATTAAATTTTCAATTAAGCTTGAAGTGTTTTAATTTAAATTGAAAACGTTTCGATGAATGACTATCATTTTCTTTAATCAGCTAAAGTTTTATTTAATATAATTCCCGTATGGCTAGGGGTCATTCCTTTTTGGAGGTTGTCTACGTCATATGTCACTAATTATGGGGCAGAGTCTACGTCATATGTCACTAATTATGGGGCAGAAATCCATTCAATTTTTACCGTAAATGTATTTGCGTGCTTTGCTTTTTTACTACGTGCAACCGGCACTTACTGCAGGTAGTGAAATGAGATCGGGGTGACGGAGTGGATTTCTTTAAATAAGACATCCGTACTAACGTTTTATTTTTTGAGTTATTATTCTTTTGACACATTCAGGGTTAATTTTTTTATTGTAAAGCAAGTTGCGCATGCAGCATGTAGTGGAGTATATAGCGGAAATAAGTTGCCAGAACTACTAACGTCAGATTCTGTTTACATGCGAGTTTACGAATGTTTCGATCGTTCTTCAATGGTGTTTTTGTTTGTCACCATGCCAAAAATGATTAAAAGCGAAAAGCGAAAATCGAGAAATTATTTATTGTGAAAACGACATCATTGTCTGATAATCGTTTTCAAAACAAACATTATATGCGGCTTGTAAAGTTGTATAGTTACGAAAGTTAAGAATACAAAACCGTTTTTGACTGAAAATCGATAAAACATAAAAGTGGGTAGGTACTTGGACATATTTTATATATGCGTACGTTTTTTGCACAAAAACCTTGTAAAAAAATGTATGTTTTAAATTTTTGCAAAGTTTTTCATTTTCATAATTGATAATTCGACATTTTGCAAAAAATAACTCAGAAATATTGAAAAATAAAAGCAAACACTGATATCGCATATTTTTATAACTATTGATATTAGGTCATGGTTGCCTGAATATTTTCGTCTCATTATCAAGGCAGGAATTATTTTTTTTAATGGTTCACAAACAATGAACAACACAACATGATATAGGTAATACAATTAGTTTCAATGCTTTTCATCTCTAAAATGTGAACATAGCAAACATTGAGATAAAAGTAAAGGCTAAAACATACCTATACAAGAAAGAACAGAAAAAAGTGATTTTATAGAGTGAGCTTGAACAGAGTGAGATTGTATAAAGAGACTAAACAGCAAATTTTGCAAGTTTGATGATAGTCATATAATATAGCGGTAATGTTTTTAGACACCCTGTGCAACGGATTTAATTCGAGTTATGGAACGGTCGAATGAAAGCCGCAGTATTTGTACAGCTGTATGGACAAGAGGAACGTAATATAAAATGGCGTAAAAGGAGGAGTTCCTGCACCGCCGGTACCAACTTATTGAGTACGTAGGCGAGTGGCTACGTGTGTTTGCAGTGTCCTATCGGACGTGTAATTGTTGTTGGTTTTGTGCGGGGTCCAATACGGTGCGCTGACAGAGAAAACACCCAAGTGCCCGTGGGAGAGTGGAAGACGAAGGAAGCTGCCATCTGGCCCGAAGTAGGTCACACGTGGGAAACCGGAAACGGCTCCCGTAATGCCTGCTTTACAATTTTATCCCGTGTACGATATTGCTGTGGGAAACTGAAAAATAATCATTTTTATTTTAAAATAACTGTTATCCGCGTCTGTTCTTTTTTTTCAATGTTGTTTCGCTACGCCAACAGAAAATTAAAAATATGAATACTGAACCATATTACTATCCTACAGACTTATACATAGTTATCATTCATGCTCTTATGCATCATGTACTCCTGTTCCCAAACACAAGTTTTAACTTTTTTGGGGACAGTTAAACACGTTTAAAAAAATTTAATATTCACTGTCACTGGAACATGTATATTGTTTGAACACGGAATGTGAAATGGATAAGTTAAGATGGGAAAGACGGGTTCTGGAAGGAAAGAAAGGTTAGAAGGAAAGTACGCTCTTACCTTTGTCCTTTTGGTCCAGGTCGAAGGAACAACGCTGATTTCTCCCTTATTAGAAGGGCAGCAGCTCAAAAATTCTTATGGCACCTTGATCCTTATCCGAAGGCTTTACGATCACGTAAAAGTGGGCACACAAAACTCAGAACAAAACACGTCCAGCAAACAAGACAGTTCAAAGTTTAATGGTAATGTCATAGATAAAAGGTTTTAATAGAGCGTGCACTATGAAAAGGTGTAAGGAAGGTGGTTGTGTTCAATGACATCTGTTCCTGTTCATAAAGATCGAACATATGTATTTCTTTACTTACTTACTATTTTCTATATAATTCTATATAATAAATTAATTCAATACAAAAAAAAAACACAAATCTTGTCCGCAATATTTGAAAAGTAGATTCCTGCTTTAATTATGAGTCAATAATCTTCAAGCAACCATGACTTAAGTCATAGAATAGGTGTGGGATGGATCAAATTTAGATCCCTAGCAAGAATCTTATGTGACCCGTAAATGCTTATAAAACTTAAAAGAAAGATATACCAGAATATCGTTAGACGCGCAATAATGTCCATGGCTCTTAATACTGGACTATGTATAACTCCTACTCTAGGCAACTCGAAACAGCAGAAATGAGAATACTTCGATGGTATTATTAAGCTGAGAGAACGACAATTGAGATAGTATGGGCACATAAGACGGAGACTACCAGACCTCATAATGAAAGTAGGTAATGTCTATGGAACTTCATCGACAGTCATCCAGAGAAAAGAACTCCCGGATGACTCAATGCTCCAAAATAAAAATATAATTATATATTTTTTTTAATAATCTAAGTGTAAATTTTCTAGTAAGAAGCATTGTCCAACGAAAATGATAAATTTCACCTTTGTATAAGATTATGATAAAAAATACAATGTTCTGTGTATGTCGAATTGTACTGATTCAGCACTTCTCTGCTCTTTGCTTTCTTACCATTCATTCATACCACATCCTTTTTTATAAGCTTTGTTCAATATTCTTAGGTCTCCATCACCACTCGCTTACCTCGGTCCAAAATACGCTGAGATCCATCCAGTCTTGTCCAAAAATGTGGATTATGTTTATTAAAAAAACAATCGCGATAAATACACAAAAAAATGATGTTATCTGTTTATTTATCTATGGCAAACAATTATTATCTTTGAAAACTTACATATAAAATAATTAAATTATGGCAAATGTTTGATTTTCATTTCATTACTGATAAATCGGCGTTTATTGGACGAAAGACATTTAATTTTTTGATACATACACACATAATACATATAAATATAGTAAAATATGTCGCAAACATCTCGGCCTCTACCTACCTCGCTAGATATATAGGAATTCATATAATTTTACCACGATAGATCGACATCTAATTTTTATTTTGAAAAAAAGCAAAGAGTCTAGATTAAAACATATTTAAAAATATAAAAGTATCTTGCGATACGTAGGAAAAATTCAAATAAATGCTAACGATAGTTTTACATTTCTTATCAAAACGGCGTCTTTCATTTAGATTCACCAAAGAAGTGGCAAGCTTAATTAAAATTTTAATAACTAGGAATGCAAAGAATTATGTATGTAGGTATATTATACCTATAACTAAATAGGCAATGTACTTACGCCAAAAAGAAACATGCCGACAAGCTATACAAGGCTTGGCACGATCTATAGCAATAGAAAATATATATAAATATAATAAAAAATAATAAATAAATAAAATATACGACAATGGTGAATATGTTTGTTAAAATTCTAGGCAAACGAGAGGTTAAGAATGTTCTTAGGTTTTCACGGCCACTCAGAAGTTTCAAGTTTGTGTTTTCTGGGGTATTATGCCGTGTTGTTATGACCTTTATCTTGAGAGAGGTTAATTTTTAAATGAAATTACAAACAATATTAGATCTATTTTAGTTTACATCTCCTATGAGTCTTAAATCAATTCACAAGATCACTTTATTCATACTTAGCATTTTGCAGGATCTAATTTATTATTCCTGGTACAGCTTGTGATATCCGACCACTCTGGAGGGATCGGCTCTTAGAGGTGATCAATAATTTAGATCAGGCCCGGCGACAGGGGTGGAGTCTAGAGGAAGTCCCCATACCGTACCATGTAAATAATTATTTTTCTTTTAATTATTTTTTTTTATATGAAGGTATGTTCTTACAACACAGTTACTCGACTTAGTCCCCAGGGGGAAGATGAATTAATTAATGATAAATTATAGAATAGATAAATAAATAAATTATTAATAAATTGTAGATAAATTATGAAATCTATGTATGC